>CM072804.1:5645000-5875000 GCA_037013495.1 Hippophae tibetana | reverse complement strand
CCAAACATCAGAGTGAATAAGCTCTAGCCTTTCCTTCTTTGGGATTCTGCAACTTGTCTGAAAGCTGACTCTCTTTTGCTTTCCAAGTATGCAATCTTCGCACATGTCTATCTCCGTAGACTGTAGACCTGGAAGTTTTCCCTTTGAATGCATAATCTTCATCCCTTTTTCACTCATATGGCCTAGTCTCTGGTGCCACAGATTTGGTGTTTCATTGCCTGCTACAACTGTAATTGAACAACGTGCCTCTGTTGCCATGTAAAGAGTGCCACTTTTCTTGCCTCGAGCAACTGTCATTGCACCCTTTGAAATCTTCCAATCATCACCATGGAAGATCGTAGTGTAGCCTTCACTGGCCAACTGCCCGACTGAGATTAAGTTCCTTCTGAGATCGGGAATATGCCTGACATCCTTCAGCTCCCAAACAGATCCGTTCAACTTAATCTTCACTACACCTTTGCCAATAATAGCACATGGTTGATCATCACCAAGATATACCTTTCCAAGGTTTCCGGGGACATATTTCTCGAAGAATTCTTTTTGTGAAGTAGCATGGAACGATGCTCCAGAGTCTAACACCCAAGATTCTTCCTTGCTCTCCAAAGAGCATATCAATGCATCGTCTCCTCCTGAGGTGGAAGTAACATTTGCCTCTGCCTTCACTTGTTTGTCCTTCGGTGCACTTTTGCACTGATTTTTGTAGTGCCCGGTTCTTCCACAATTCCAACACTCGATGGTCTTCGAGCTATGGGAATTATTAGGATTCCTGGATTTGGACCTCCTGTCCTTTGATCTACCTCGGTAGTCTGTTCTGCCACGTCCATTCCCTTTGTTTGAATTTCTTCCTCTTGACTCTGTATGCAAAACTGAAGAAGTTGACGATTCACCTACCTCTCTACGTCGGATCTCTTCACTGAGAACCAGATCACGAACATCGTCAAATTTCAACTTATTGCTTCCTGACGAGCTACTCACAGCCGTGACAGTAGCATTCCAACTTTCTGGTAAAGAAGACAAAAGTATCAATGCTCATACTTCTTCATCGAATTCAATTTCCACTGAACTCAACTGGGTTGTGACTGTGTTGAGTTCATTGAGATGTTGAGCTACTGATGCGCCTTCATTCATCCGCAAATTGAACAAACGCCTCATCAAGTGAACTTTGTTTGAGGCTGATGGCTTCTCATACATATTGGAGAGAGCTGCCATAAGACCCGCCGTGGTCTTTTCCTTTGCTATGTTGAAGGCAACATTATGGGATAACGTCAATCGAATAACTCCGAGGGCTTGTCTGTCTAGAAGATTCCAATCTTCTTCCTTCATAGCTTCTGGTTTCTTCCCTGAGAGAGGTTGATATAGATTTCTTTGATACAGATAATCCTCTATCTGCATTTTCCAAAACCCAAAATCTGTGCCATCGAATTTCTCGAGTTTCACCCTTCCTTCATCTGCGGCCATTGCTCCCACTAAAATCTGACTTCCTCTGGATCGTTTCTGACTATTTCTGTAAACCACCGTGTATTAGAACACCTATGTCAACGAACAAATATCGTCGACAAAATGTCACTATTCACGTAATTCACTATTCACGTAAATAGTAACCTTGCAGAAAATTGACAGAAATCACCACCAATAGCTCTGATACCAGTTGTTGGGAAATTACGCAAATTTCCGATAAGCCAGATTTATGAGAAAGCAAGAATAGAAAAATAACACACAAATTTGATAACGGAGTTCGGCCAATCTTGCTTACGTCTCCGGACCTGCTGCAGATCTTTTTACTGAAAGGGGAGAAATTACACAAGGTGTTTACAACACTCACAACTCACAACCCAATTACACCCAAGAAAATTACTCTCAATTTTCTCTCACAAAAACTTTTCTCTCTAAGCTTTTCTCTCAATTGGAATGAACACTTTGGATGATTAATTCATTACAATTACACATCTATTTATAGTAAAATTCACTCCTTGAATTACTCCTTAAATTAATGGTTTCTTAAATTGCTCCTTGAATTAAGCTCCTTGTTTTGCTCCATGAATTGCTCATTGTTTTGCTCCATGTTTTGCTCCTTAATTTAAGGAGCTTTATGATAATCTCCAACAAAAACGACTCCCCAATAATTCAATTTGATGTTGTACCAAGCCAGTGGTTTAATTTTTGAGCAAACTCGTATTATTATTCACCAGAGTTAATTAGTAAACGAAATCTAATAACTATATTAGGAAGAGAAATTATAGAAAAATTCCATTATTTAACGGTACATGTAGATGATTTTAAAATATTTTAAAATTAATTTAATATTAAATAAGTAAAATAATTTAATTGCCCCCTAACATTCCACTCAAAAAAATTCATCTTCCTAAAATCATTTGACCTCCCTCTCTTTTTCTGCCTTCTTAACTCAAAACATCACTCTGATTTACCATTCACATTATATATCACTATCCCAAATACCCTAATATTTTCATATGATTTTCAACAACTTGTAATACTTAAATAAAATATACATATATCTATACGAAAGAAGAAGAAAATTGAATAAAAAAACCAAAAAGAACAATTCCATCACTCAAAATAAAAATAAAAATAATGACAATCATCAATAGGTTCAATAAATATGCCTTAAAGCCTCCTTTAGAAGGTTCAATAGGCAGGCATACCGAACCTTCTTTAGGCAGAATGATTTTTAGAAGGTTTGGTAAGTATTACAAAACCTTGAGATGTTTGATGGCGGATGTTTAAATGACATATATATAAATTCGTTAATTTTCAATGTAATTATATTTTTCTTTTAAATTAATGGGATATACCTAATAAATTATAGCATTTCATGCTGAAGTCTTCTTGTTAGACGTCCAAACTAAAAATTATAATTCAATCTTGAGTCATTTAATGTCATTAAAAAAATTATACATTTAGCTGGAATGAAATCGGAATCGGAATCGGAATCGAATGAAATGAAAAGGAAACAATGTTGTTTGGTTTGACCACTGGAATGAAGCTCAGAATCAGGATTACAGTGTTTGGTTTGCCACTGAAATAGAATGAAAAAAGTTGTAAATGACCTTAATACCCCTACATGCTGTAAAGTTCAAATAATGTCATTTAATTACTATTTTTTCGTCAGACAAAATACATTATTAAAATCATTATTTTTTTAAATAATTATTACTTAATTAAAAAGAAATATATTATTAAAATTATTATTTTTCTAAATAGGGTTTAGGGTTTTGAGATTTGGGATGTGGGATTTAGGGTTTTGAGGTTTAGGATGTGGGGTTTAGGGATTTAGTATTTGGGGTTATATTTGTGGGTTAAGATTTAGGGTTAAGATTATTATTTTTCTAAAAAGGGTTTAGGGTTTTAGGATTTGGGGTTTAGGTTTAGGATTTGGATTTAGGGTTTAGGATTTTGGAATTTTGGATTTGAGTTTAAGGTTATATTTTAAATGAGGATAAAATTGGAAAAAAAAATTAGATGGGAATAAAATTATGATTACCAAGGGGGAGAAGGAATTATGATTCCTTCTCCTTTAATAATTGATTTTATTCCGTCCAATCAAACACACAAAATAAAAGAAATCAATTTCGATTCATTTTCGTTCCCTCAAAACAAACATGGGTTAGTGAATATGGTTTTATCCTCGACAAAAATCAAGCACAACCATTTCACAGTCTTATAAAAAAAATCAAAATAGATGTATATAACCATCACCTGTACTTTTTTTCATATAAATTAGAAGTATATTTTTAAGGTTAGAGAATAGGAAAATGTGTAAAAGGTTGATGAGTAAAAAACATAATTATTTAATGTAAAAAATAATAATAAATATAAAAGTTTTTGATGGATGGGACATGAATGAGACAGACAATTTGGGCGAAGATCTGGACTCTAATTTGTGAAGTATGTGGTGAGAGAAAGTAGAATGTGAAATTAGTATAGGAAATCACATAAAATATTACCGTAAGATTTTTAACAAAATTTATAATTCGAAATTCAATATTAAACATGTAAAAATTTTCATAAAATTATTTTATAATAACTTATAAATATTAGTTTTTCAATTAGTATTATAATAAAATATTCCGGGCTGATTAACCTTGAAATCTACTAAAAAGTTTGATCCAACTATAATAAAAATGTGGTACTTAGAGGTAAATTGGTAAATCGAGATTTGTGATTGAAATAGATATTATTTATAATTAAGAGTAAAAAATGTATTAATAATTACAAGACATATATTAAACAATACATTTTTTAACTTATCAATAATATAATTTCTTTAGCAACTAAACCTTATAAACTAAACTCTAAATCATAAATCAAGTTTATTTTAAACTTTTTGATATATATATATATATATATATATTTTAAAAATTATGTAATTTAATTATTTAATTTATTAAATATGTTATTTTTGTTATTATTATTAAATATAAATATTTACTATATTAAATCTTTTATTTTAACAATTGAGTTCAATTTTGTGCTTAAGTTGAGGTTATTATGTTAATTTTTGACCACATCATTTTCTGGTAAGTGTAAAATAAGAAATGACTTGTGATTTTTGTAATTGATTTTACCGTGAAGTTCCCAAATGGTTATTTTGTTTAAGTGAAAAAAAGAACTTCAGTGATATTTTACTATAAATAATGAGATTGTATTGACTCATCAAATAAGAGTATATTTAAAGTATACTTAAAGTATATATAACGGATTCATATTATCATTTATTCTTAAAAATTGCTTGTTCTATATAATTGTCCTTGAGGAGGAATAGGGAAGGAGCATTAAGAGGAAAATGCAACCTTTAGTCTTTCGTAAGTGGAATTATGGGAATTCCTTTGGTATCTTAAATTAGCAGGTAATGACTTGAAACTTTTGTGAGTAAGCAACATATCATTTTTGACTGCATGATTTTTTTGGAAAATTTTGTCTAGGATTGCGATGTAAATTATCTTCCTCGTATTGTTTTATATTCAAGAATGGATGAAGCCACTTGAAATGATTGAAAAAAAGAAGAAGATGATTAATTAACTATAAAAATGTCAACTATATTAGTATGATAATGTCTCTTTTTTACATTTTTTAACATCAAAACGTAATATACTTAATTCTTGATCAAATTATTAAAAATATCATTAAAATATGGTTTAAATATTATTATCATTTTAATATTTTTTTTTGTTAAAATGTATTAGATATTATGTATATTATGGTTATTAAAAATATCAAAAATATCAATTTTTGATTTATTTTTTCTTTTTCATATATTCTTCTTTCTTGACAATCATTTCAGTTCAATTTTTTTTAAATTTTTATACATATGAATATTTTTTAAAAATAGTCAATGAAATTTATTTTCATAGTATATAAATTTATCTATTTATAATAGTTATAATTAGATAGTGTATTTAATTATTTCAATCATTTCAGTTACTTATTTTATAATATTTAGCAGAAAAAAATACATATTTTATTAGACAATATTTTAATTAATTAATATAAATATTTTATGTATTTAAAAATACTTCTATTAAATAAAAAATGATTTAAAATATAAATAATTGATTTTTTTGACATTTTATAAAAAAAATCATATTTTTGACAGTTTTTATAATTTATGTGATTTTTTTCAAAATTTTCTTCAATAACGATTATATCTTCGATATTTTAGTAAAAATTAATTATATTTTTACATTTAACATTGATATTTAAAACTTTGCAAATAACTGTAAAAACTCCTTATTATTATTTGCGAAGAATTCAAAAATTATGAATAATAATAAATTTAAGAAATTTTTGAGGTAAATTTATATTATATTACCACATATATATTATCAATTGTCATAGATTGGTTTTGCTTTATTACTAAGTTGTTACTTTTTTTGGGTAAGATTAATTGCCATTTCTGTTTAACTTTTAAATGTGCTCTATCTTAGTACGGATTATCATCTAAGAAAAAATGTTTTTTATTAATCTAAATTCGATTCGATTAGAATTAGATTTAAAGATTTTTAATTCAAATTTTATTTAATAAGTTAATTTTTTTATATATTATTATATTAAAATTTATTTATAAATTATTATTATATATAAAACACGACATATATAACATTTAAATTTTAAATAGATGTATTTGTTATAAAATTTAATATTTATAATTACAACAAAGAAATAAAAATAAAAAATATATATATATATATATATATAATTTTTTTAATTATTATAACTATTTAAATTTATTTTTAAACTAAAATAATAATCTAATACAATTATAGTATTTATAATATTTATATTTATTTATAATTTAATGTAATTTTATCTAGATCGAATACAATAAATTATAAAATTTATTAATTAAAATTTTATCTGAATTCAAATATATTGTATATTTTTCAATTTGAATCCAATCTAATTTCATAATTTATTAAATTAATCTAATTAAAATTTGATAAATTAAATTAAATTTATCAAATTAATCAAATTATTTACTCGGATATAATTCTTCTCGCACATATCTTATTAATCCTAACACTTCATTTCATGGAGGAGGGACGTGGGATTCGTGTGAGATGAAAGTACAGTTTAAATTTTAAAAATATATATTTTACATTACATGTATAATCTTAATATTTTTTAAATCTATTAAAAATTAAACATATTATTTTATTAAGTAATTTTTAAATAATTACATAAAATAATACTAATAAAACTTAAAGGAGTAAAAATAATACCAAATAATATTGAATAGTTAATACATTTTAATATTAAACGAATTTAAATAATTGTAGTTCGACGTTTAATGTAAAATAATTCATTGAGATATAATATGTGTTATTTTTATAATTTTAAATTTTAAGGTATGTTATTTATGTTTTTTTTCACATTTTTTTATTAAATTGATATAATATACTTTAAAATACAAGATATTTATTCATTAATAATTTTAAATTACCAAGAGTCTCCAAAACATATAAAACAAAATAGGATACTTTTTACTACTAAGTTATTGGGTGATGGTTAATATGATCATTATATAAAGGATAAATAGAATTAAAAAATATTAAAAAAAATATTGTTTTAATTTAAAAATAAATATTAAATAATATCTCTTTTTCTCGTGCTCTTTTAAAAAAATAATTATTTTTCATCTTTATTTTATTAATTATTCTTATTTTTAAAGTGTTTAATTAAAAAAATATATACTTATCTTCCTTATTTTACTACAATTTGTTTTTTGTAAAATAATATATCTATTCAATTGAAAATTATTTTTTTATTCCACCAGTGCTCCATTCTCAATATACCCCTAATAGTTTCATCTACTTTTGAAGAGATGATTATTTTTATAACAAAAAATTAAATATTATTATGATATATCTTAAATGATACAATAAAATTTAAATAAATATTACAATTATACCCTTATAATTATATTAAATGAAAATTTACCATGTAATTTATATTCGTAATATATTATGATACATAGTAGTATTTTTTTCTCTTTTTAATTTAGTGAATTAATTTTAAAATTTCTTTTATATTTATAAAAAAAATCAAAATATTAGACTAACAAAAAATAGGGGTCGTGGACACAAATCCCTATTTTTACTAAATTTTCGATTTTTTTTCTATTTTTTCTAATCGACAACTATACAATACATCATTTATAACCTATATAACATCTATAAAAATTTATTTAATTACTATAAACGTGTAAAATATGATTAATTTATACATTCAAAATAATACAAAAATATTATGATTGATTCCAACCATTATAATTATACACAAGATTAGTCAACAAAACATGTAAGCAGTTAATTCCATACAATATTGAAGTTGTTAAGTCTTTCTAATTATTTATTTATTTATTTTAAAATAAATAAATCTATGAAAAAGATATTAAACAATAGGTAGAAAATATGTTCAAAAAAAGTTATTTAAAAAAACATATGTTGTTGTGACAAAAACACATATGTTGTTCGACCAAAAAATATATATGTTTTATTTTAAACACTTATTCAAATTCATTTTAATCACTATTCATCTAAGAATTTTAATATGTATCCATACTTTTATTTCTAACAAATATATGTTTAAATAATTAGCTTAGGAACAAAAAAAATTCATATTAACATATGTTAACCATATATACATATACTCAACAAAATATATCAATATGTGTTCATATTTTTCTAACATATGAATATATATTAATCTATTACAAACATCAAATACAATTCGTAGGAAATATTTGCTCAAAACTTAACAAAAAAACTTTTGACATATTTATTTTTATTCAAGAAAGATTATAAAAAAATATAGAAAATTGGAAAAAAAATAAACAAATATATTGCAAAGATAAAAATTGAAAAAGAAAAAATTTAAATAGAAAAATTATATTATAAAAAGAAACTAAAAATAGAAAATAATTTTTTTAAACCATAAAAAAGAAGAAGAAATGATGTGACTAGATGTGCAAAAAAACCGCGGGTTCAGTTATTCGCGGATAATCGCCCCGACGATTTGGTTTTTCACCGTTTAATTTCAGAGACGGGTTCAATTTTAGGTAAAAACCGAACATAAAGGAACGGGTACGGTTTTGAGTATAACCGTACACGCTCGTACTCAAAATTAATTAATTATATTTAAATAAATTATATATTAATTAAGATTTATTTATTTTTAACCTAAATACCTAATATATAAACCTAATTTATGAGATTCCTAAATCCTAACTCTCTTCGCACCTCAGTTTCTCTCATTTTTCTTCCATATGCAGATCTCCCTTCTCTCACAGCGCAACCTTGTCGCCAGCTGTAGCCGCAGTCGCCAGTCTCCATTCATTGCGTATTCTTCGGTCGTCTCCAGTCGCTGCATCTTCGCCAATCGTCACTAGTCGCTACGTCTTCTTTGGTCGTCTCTAGTCGTTGCGTCTTCTTCGGTCTTCACCAATCGCTAGTTCCTGTATCGTGTCGTCGCTAGTTCCCTCCGTCTCGTCGCCATTCACAGCTCTCGGATGTACGCTTGTTACCAGCTTGTTATCCCTTCTTCTTCGTGGTCTCATTAGGTAATTGTTTCCTTTTCTCGTATGAAGCAGATCTATTGGTGGCTGTCTTGCTATGATATTTTTGCTACTTTGTTTCTTGGGTAAAACTGGACAATGTATTACTCTATTAAACTATTAATTTTCAAAAATAATGAAACTATCACTAAAGTGTTATATTGGGCTACTTCATTTATGAAACCTTGATCATTGTAACTATGGTGCTGTATTTATTGAACCATTATTATGTGCATCCATCTTACTGGAATAAGAACTACTTGGAAAGGAAATCCTCATGACTCTATCATTTTGTTAAGCATGGTGGAAAGTGAAAACTAGTGTAGTAAAATCTTCATGAGTAATAGGTTTTCAAGTCTTGACAATATGTAGTTTCTTGCATGATCTTTTACTATCTGTGGGGTGGGTTAGCATATTGACGCAGCTCAGTAACTATGTTGTTGACCTTATTCTGGTTCATTGGTTTTTGTTGCTTTTACCTATGATTTTAAGATTGGAATCTTGTGCAGATTACTTTGAACTTATGATTTGGTTTGGTTATGATTATGATCCAATCATGCAGGATCATAGGCTATCCAACGACGACACTTGAAAACTAGTGTAGTAAAGTCTTCATGAGTAATAGGTTTTCAAGTCTTGACAATATATTGTTTCTTGCATGATCTTTTACTATCTGTGGGGTGGGTTAGCATATTGGCGCTGCCCAGTAACTATGTTGTTGACCTTATTCTGGTTCATTGATTTTTGTTGCTTTTACCTATGATTTTAAGATTGGAATCTTATGCAGATTACTTTGAACAAAGTTTTATAGTTTTTTCCTGCTTTTACCTATGATTTACTTTGAACAAGGTTTTATAGTCCTGCTTTTACCTATGATTTTAAGATTTGAATATCTTGTGTAGCAAATATTTTTTTTCGATTTTCTGTATGTATCGATTCATAGTGTATATAGTAAAATCTTATTATCGATTCATATTGAATATTAAATATAGTATGATGATAAATTTTTATCATGTCTTGTAGAGTTAGAGATTTGTGAAGAAGACAAAGACTTTAAGTATCATGACAAGTGAATATGTTGAAAAGGTAACGCGTGATTTTAAATTTTTACATTATTGATTAATCAATTTATTATTTTGGTTTATAAGATTGATTTTATATGTTTGATTTTTGCAGGATACACATGCATTTGGTGAATAATTAGAAGAAAGAAGTTTTGATTTATTGTACTTGAAATTTTCTTAAATTTATTTATTTAGTTTTCAATATTTGTATTAGTTTATAATATTTTATTTATATCTTGTATTTTTTGTTGATATGTATTTAATCTTATCTAGATTCATAGAAATATATATTATTAAATATTAAATTTTTAATCATAAACACAAAATAACAATTTTAAATAAAAAATTGAGATATCAAGTTAAATATCAACCATTTGTTTTAGATGGATTGCATTGCTAAAAAGAGCTCAATTGAATAGGATTTTGAAAAACAATTTTTTTCGATTTTTTTTAATAACTGTTCCAAACTATTAACCACGGGTAAAAAAATGTCCCTGAACTGCAATGATTTTCGGGCAATTTTGGGGATAAATTTTATAATTCGATTCGGGGACAGTTATATTCAAATTCGTCCCCGTGTCCATCCCTAGATGTGACGGAATAGTTAAGTAATTACATTTTAATCATATATAATTAAAATTATAATTAATTATAAAATTTTGAATTTTTTTCTAAATCGTAACCGATAAGGTGTGAAATAAGGATGCTTATTGCAGTATCAAAATAGTAATTAATCGAAACTGAATATATATTAATATTATTTTTTATATACATATAATTAGATATAAAAATATGATTTAATAATAAAACATAAAGTATTTAAAATAATTAGATTAAATTTTATTTATTTTTACTTTTATATGTCTTATTTTACTTAAAAATATGTGTTAGATAGTTACAAATAAAAATGAATGTTAATATTTTAAATAATATAATAGAGTAAAAATTATATTAATATTTAATTTTTTAAAATTAAATATATTTTTGAATAAATATTAAAAAAATAAAAAAAATATTTATATGGACTGTTATCAATTTAACATCTAAATATATTTGAAACTAACGTGAAGTAATTAATATAACCGTTTTCTATTCAATCGGGAGTGGGACATGGAATGACTTTAAAATTGAAAAAAAAAATGAAAGGGTTATTATCTCTCATCATTATATATATATGGAACTTCTTATTAACTTTAAATAGAAATGATCGATTAACAATATGTTTATCTGATATGGCCTTAATAATAACTTTAAGTAGATGTCATCCACTGTGGAGTCATATTTTTTTTTAAGATGAAACTAACGCATACATATTTTAAAATACTAAAAATTAAATATAAAATATATAAATTAAACATAATAAATTATAATTTAACAACATAAAATCGAACTTGTTAAAAATCTATATATCAAATTTTATTTATAATTATATTAATTGAATTATATAAAAAAATTCAAACACTATAATACACATAATTAATACTTATTTAAATACAACTACAATTATATATAATTGATATTTAACTATTCAATATAATCATTATATTTCTATAAAGAAAAATATCAACATCTAATAATAATCATTAAAAAGTAATATTTTATAGTAAAAATATTTCTTGAATTAAAATAATTTTTAATTAAAATATAATATATGTTAAAATAATAATAATTATATATTTTTTAATACATATATTATATCTATGGTTTAAAATTTAAATTATGGTATTTTTTAATTTTATGAATCAAAATAATTTAAATAATTATTATATTTTATAAATTTAAAAAGAAATAAACTTCAATTGTGTATTAGAAAATTATTTTTTTAAAACATAAGAATAGTATTTTCTTGATCATCAAACATATAAATATATATTTTTAATTATTTCTTACAAGTTATGAATATTTTTAAATTTTATTGAAAATAAAATATATATATATATATATATATATATATGTTAAAAATTAATAAATTATTTTAATTAAAATATATTTGAATCAACATTACCATGTAAATTAAATTACAATGTAATTATGAAATATTTAATTATTTAATATAAGTATTTTAGTACTATAATTTTTGAATTACACATATAATTTTTTTATTTATAAAAATTAGACACTATTAATTATTATTTTTAATAATTTTAATATATTAAAAATGATTATTTTTATATGAATATTATTAATAATATTCATAGTGTTAATTTTTAAAAAAATTAATAGAATTTGATATAATTTAATAATTATTAGATTAATATATTCTTATGATAATAATTATGATTTTTTTCTCCCGTAATAAATATATGAAAAAGTACATGTAGCTATTATTATAAAAGTTAACCATTTCAAAAATAAATAAAATAAAGTAATAATATTATTATCGTGTTATCAAATAAATTTATTCAATAATAATTAATATTATAATAAAATAAATAATTATACATTTTTATTATAATAATAAAAATATTATTATACTAATATATTTACTCATAAAATAACACATATAAGAAGAAATATAAAAATATTTATTATCTTAATAGTAACATGATTTTATTTTTGTTATTTTTTTAACCATATTTTTTATGTTGTATTTTAATGATATCTTATTTAAAAAAATAACAATTTGATATAATTTATAATTTAGTTGTGAATTTTTTAGTATGTACCTATTCGGAAAATATTTATAAATAATAAATTAAATAATTTTTTTTAGATAATATTTTGAAATAATGAATTAATTAATTATGCATAAATATTATATGTAATTATTTTAATTAAATGATAAATTATAAAATTAATATTTTTTTAATTAAAAATTCCATTAATATATCATTTTAAAAAACCGAATAAAAAGGTAGTAAAATTGTATTAGGAGATGCAATATAGAGGGAAATTCTGGGCACCATCGTTCTGTTTTGTTAATTCTCATTACTTACCATCACAACAAGGTTCTCTGCATCTCACGTTCTGCAGTTCAGAACAGAACAGAAAGAAAATCCGATCCCTTCCATAATTATTTCTTCGTAAGTCTCTCTCCCCTGAATCAGGCTCTGATTCAATTCAAACATTTTTCCGAGAGACTATGGTGTTGTTTTATTTGATGGTTTTTCTCCAAATTTTAGTTTAATTTTATATCTATCTATATTTTGCAGCGTTGATAAAGATAATACATGGGTGGCACGGTAAGAGATAAACACATCCGTACTAATCGGAGGGTTCGATCTGTGAAACCTGAAACTGATCAATGCTGTTTGTTTGAAAATGCTTCCATCTCCAAATCCATACTCGAATCGGGTCTCAAGCCGTTGAACCACCATTTGGCTCCTAAGGAATCGACCCAAACCTCTATTTCGACCCAAACCGCTGGTTCTAATTCTAACCCTAGCCCCAATTCCCATTTTGACGATAGCGGATGGGGTTACTGCACGGAAGAACAACTGGAGACATTTCTGTTCAAAAACTTGGAGTTCTTATACAATGAAGTTATATCTAAGCTTGTTGCTTTGGGTTACGATGAGCAAGTGGCCCTTGAAGCGGTTTTGCGAAGTGGACATTGCTATGGAGGCATGGATGTTTTAACAAATATATTGCATAACACCCTAACTTATTTGAATAACAGTTGCGTTACTGGTAACGGGAATTCGAACGAGTCTGTGCCTTTTTTTGCTGATTTGAGACAGTTGCAGGAGTATTCACTTGCTGGTATGGTGTGTTTATTGCAACGAATTAGGCCACATTTGAGTAAAGGTGATGCTATGTGGTGTTTGCTCATGAGTGATCTTCATGTCGGCCGGGCGAGCAATATGGAAGTTTCTCTTCTTCCTTCCTCAGGAAATGATGGCAGTCCAGATTCTAGTTCTGTCGAGATTGCTAGTAATAATAACCAGCCAGTTGGTGTTATAGCCCCTGCTCCTTGTAGGTTCCATAGTGGTTGGGGTTTTGGAAATGGGGGAGGCTCTGAGTTTTCAGTTCATGGGTTTTGTTCTTATGGTGCCGAGGTAACTTGGCAAAGAGATATAGAGTGTCCAAAGAGGTTTAACCTTTCACCCTCAATGAAATTGTTGTTGAAGAAAAATGTTGCAATGTTTGCAGCTGGCTTCCGGGCAAACCCAAAACAGTCACAGCCACAGCCACAGCCACAGAGTCAAACTATTTTGAGTAACCTGCCTGCTGGTGATTCTCCTGTTGGACTAGGTGCTGATGTTTCTGTTGAACAGTATGAGGAGTCTCGAAATTTAAAAACCCAGGAGGCAATTAATTTAGTTTTGAGCAAATTTCGTGATTTGAATCTTGATGAGAATATGGAGTTTGTTGCCGAAGATCAGAAGGATGAGGTAATAGTAGCTTTGCTTCATCAGATCAAAGAGCTTGAGAGACAATTAAAGGAACGCAAGGATTGGTCTCAGCAGAAAGCAATGCAAGCTGCTAGAAAGCTTAGTAATGATCTGACAGAGCTGAAGATGTTGAGGATGGAAAGGGAGGAGACTCAAAGGCTGAAGAAAGGGAAGCAAACTCTTGAGGACACGACCATGAAGAGACTTTCTGAGATGGAAAATGCTCTAAGAAGGGCCAGTGGTCAAGTGGACCGGGCAAATGCTGCTGTGAGACGCCTTGAGACTGAAAATGCAGAAATCAGGGCAGAGATGGAGGCTTCTAAATTAAGTGCAGCAGAGTCGGTTGCAACCTGTTTAGACTTCGCAAAGAGAGAGAAAAAGTGCCTGAAGAAGCTTTTGGCCTGGGAGAAACAGAAAGCTAGGCTGCATGAGGAGACTGCAGATGAGAAACTGAAGTTACAGCAAAATTTTGAGCAAATAAAGCAGGGCCGGAAGGGCGCTGAGGTTGGTAAATTCTACTCTCTGTTGTGGTCTTAAGCTTCTATACATTCTCTATATGTGGTTGAAGGAGACATCTTGTTTTTGCAAGTACGTCAATAAGGATATTGTTTGGAAACTTGCTTCTGTGTGATTTCTGGTAAGATTTAATTGTTTTGCTTTGTGGATGATGTAAATAGTTCATCAGATGTTCGATAAATGATGAGAAACCTGTTTATATGGTTACTCCAGTGCAACAATCACTTAATTTCTTAAATGATTGCAAACGTAAAGCAATATTGAGCCTCCAACAAGCAACATGAAGATGCAAACACTTGACATGAAAAAGAAATATCACAAGAACAATGTAAAACTTGTAGCAATAAGTACTCTTCCTTGTTCCATCCCTGAACTGAAGAGATACCCCATAAAATATGATTGGTTCAGCTATTACTCAAAGTACATCTTAACCCGTTTTACACAGATCTCATCCAGGTTTATTGATTTTTTATATGTGCTACTCTTAGATAGGTGGTTAGTAATCTTATTGTATTGAATTACGATCTTGTTGATGTCGATTTTTGTCAACACAAAGTAGGATTGTCCTCCATGCATCAGCGAGATGTAATCAACCATTAGGACCTCGGATCATCATAGGGGTGGTGGCCTTTGGCCCTCTGATTCTTAAGTCAGGAATGGAGTTGTAGAAGATTGATCGAATCTAGGTCTCGCTCTGTGATGAAGAGGAAAAAGAATGTTTGGTTGTGATTCTTTGTTCTGTGTGAAAAGTTACATGTGAATGTGTACAGTTATGAATATATATAAGGAGTAAAGTTAAACTGATATATATCTCTTATCCATATAGATAAACATATTGTATAATCGTGGACATTTATTTGTAATTATCTTTTTAAAACAATTAGGAGATAATTATTGACCATTTATCTCTTTATTATAATTATCCTGTGGTCATGTTTATCTGATGACTTAATATTTACTAGGTTTGACTTATAAGATTTTATGCATATTGGGACCATTCTTTTCTTGTAACATGGGATGTGCTAAATTACACCCAATATATCCTTTGCTAGAGATACAATGGTTGACTACTATATTGGTTTGATATATATTAAATTTTGTGGTTTAGTCACTTGAGGGTAGTATGTTTTGTTTGTAAATTGTAGTAGTTGAAAGTTTAATGCACACTTTGGATCTCATATTTAGCTTCTTGACAAGAAGTCGATTTATGTTAGTAGGTTCCGTGCTCTATATATTTTTCAAACAGGTTTCTTTATATAATTCAAACAATTATCTTGTGGTAATTTTGTATAATTTTTTTATTTTTAAAAGTTTTAACTTCTGCACTTTTTCTTGAGATTAATGATACTTTTTAATTGTTTTTAAATGCTAAGGAGTTGTAGTTGAGAAAATGAGAATTTAAATGTAATGTCATTGGTAAATCGCTTTGGTCAAGGTGTCAGGTTGGTGATCATATCAATAACATCTTTGATTGTTTGACGTGTTTTCTATCTTTTCGTCCTTAGCTGTGGAAACTATAATGC
Source organism: Hippophae tibetana (assembly GCA_037013495.1). NCBI lineage: Eukaryota > Viridiplantae > Streptophyta > Magnoliopsida > Rosales > Elaeagnaceae > Hippophae > Hippophae tibetana. Next base: position 5,858,490 of record CM072804.1, on the reverse strand, counting down.
ATACAGAAGAGTGATAGTTTATATTTCTTGGATTTGTTCCTAGGTGTTGATGCGGTTTTTGATACCTCTCTTCTCCTCCTTCGCTCCATCCCCATTTTGTTCAGATGGGGTGGGGAGAGGGGCATGTGAATGGGTTGAGGGAAAGAGGAAAACTACAATAAAAGTTAAGGATAGTTTCCAAATGAGCCATGTCTGGCAATCCTACTGACAGCTTGTGTACAAATTTGAGGAGAAACAGATAAAGGGACGGAACGTGAACAGAATAATTATTTATACCTTATGAGAAAAGAGAAAGATAGGAAATGGTTGCTGCATGGGAAAGAAATTGAAAGAAAATAAGGGGAGATTGGAGATTGAAGGAAGAAAAGACTGAAAAATTGGATTGGTCTGGAGGGCAAGTAAGTGAAGGGGGATACACAATTAGTCAACAATCAAATCTGTAAATGAGTGCTAAATCTGGATGTGAGGTTACAACTGATTGTGTGCAAAACAATTAAAACTCTGCAAACTTTTGTTGTAATCAATCACAATTTTTTTGGTTGTATGTTCTGTATGATTGGTAATAGTAAATGATAACTGGATGTGCTAAATTAGAACTCTGAGTCTCTGAGGTCGATGAGTCAAGTTCAGGCTAGTCTTCTACTCTTCTATAATAGTTTCATTATGGCTACTCAGTAAAACTCAAATTGATAATACCCCCAATGAATCACAGTAAAACTTTTAAGGTCAATGATCTCTAATATCTTTACAGTTAGAGCTATTTATATTACCGGAAAGGCTGGAATTTTGCTAGAAAGTATGTTCTACATTCTGTTTTATTGTTTATTCTCCTTTCTTTTGGAGCCTTCCATTCAAACACTTATTTTGAGTATTGATTGTATCACTATGCTTTTCTGTACCATCTCAATAAAAGAACACATTTTTCCCAGGACTGACAACCACTTCTGTTATATTTGCGTTCTTGCATACTTGCTATTTACCATGCTCTTCCTAACATTCTCATCCCAGGTAAAATGGAGGCAGGTGACAAAGGCAAAAGATTTGGCCTTGAGACAAGTGGAAGAGGAAATACATCTAAAGGAAGTAGCTGAGGTTAATAATAAAAGAAAGCTGGAGACTTTGCGGCTAAAGTATGAAATAGATTCCCAGCGGCACAAGGATGACCTCCAGAGGCTTGAACAGGAATGGTCACATTTGACAGCTTCTGCTCAGTTCACAGAATTGCAGCATCTAAGTGCTTCACCCACTGGTAATTTCGAGGGGGCAAAGCCTCAAGCTGAAACAATTGCCAAGCTGCTTTGTGATCTGGAGGGTTCTTCAGAAAAAGAAAGCTCTGATAGGGAATGCATAGTGTGCAAGAAAGACGAAGTCTCTATTGTTTTCTTGCCTTGTACTCATGAAGTAATGTGTGCTAACTGCAATGATGATTTTGCGAAAAAGGGTAAAGCTACTTGTCCATGTTGTTGGGTTCCAGTTGAGCAGAGAATTCGAGTATTTGGTGCAAGTTCTTAGTGAGTGTACAGAAGATATTTGGCCCACCCGACCTTTCTTTGAACAATATGGTTTCGTAATTGAGTATATACAACTCAGACTGCTTGCTGGAATGTGATGCTGGTACATCATCAAAATGAGGATGTATGTAAATAAAAGAAAGCATGTTTATGCTTTCTGGTTCCATTTTGAAATGAAATAGATGATAATTACTTTGGTTCTGTTGTTAGCTATGTGGGTAAAATAAGCAGGTGGTTTTTCAGTGTTGGGATTACTCATCTATAAAAGTCCAATTGAAGTTCAGGTAATTATCATTGCAGCTCGAGGGTGCCTACTTTAATCAAGTAATATCTATATAATTTAATATGTGGCAAGCATGTGAGAACAGTTGGAGTAACACCTCTGTTCCACTTCTTCAACTATATGAAGTTAACACACCCTCTTACGGAAAAGTGTGTGTGTGGTGGTGGTGGGGGTTGTTCATAGTACAACAAAATTTCAAACTAGCCACCCAAAAGAAGATCGTCTAACGGGTAATAACACTTTCGTATAATTATTGCATTAATGTGGAATGAACATCTGTTTGAACTTTGAAGGGATTTGATGGAATGTTATTTAGTCCCGTTTTGATAAATTATTCGTTATTTTACTCACTTAATTAGTATTCAAGATTATTATAATTTTTTATTAAAAAAAAAACTAATAGTTAATATAAGGTGAAGAGAAAAAGTAATTTGATTGGTAAGGTGTATACCCTAAAATAACGTGAAAGTTTATAAAATATTGACCTGATTAACCTAGAGGGGGTGAATAGTTTATTCTTAATTTTTACCAATTTATAACTTGATAACCTAAACAAAGCGGACAGACATGAAATCATGTGTAAGTATAAAGTGCAGAAATAAAATAATAACACGCGATATTTTTAGGTGGAAACAACCTAGGTCACAACAATGACCTAAGAGGAAAACCACCGGTCCATCGGACCACCTAACTTTCCACTATGAAAATCAAATGTTCAAGTACAAATTCGGTCTTATGCTACCCTCCCTAGGATACTGTCCCAATGTACTTTACTTACGAGCTCCTGCTCTGTTTTCACAGTTTCCAAAATTAGTGTGAGCGGTTTCCAGACTAACGTTCCAATAAGCTCCTCGCCAATCAGATCGTTCACAGATCAACTGCAAAAAGGTTAGCACAAAAAAACACAAGTACCCGTGTGTGTTCTAGAATGGATTTAACAATGAATAAACCTAACTAGATGATTCAAAATATTTCATTTAAATCAAATCAGCTAGAAAATTCTAGATAAAAAAAATTAAGCTCATATTCAATAAAAATAACTCTTTTAAAATTCAATAATTAAATATAAATAATTATAATCATTTATATAATTATTAGATTTAAATATATAATATCTTAATAAGCATTGCCGGTAGAAACATTACCTTACCTTTTACTTGTCAAATGTCACTTACGCAGAGAATGATTTTCAACTTTTTGTTCTGCAACTTCTAGCACCACCCATTCTTATATATATATATATATACTAATTAACCTTCCTTTGCTATGAATATTTTGTTGGGGCTGTGATGCATCAATTCAACTTAGCAAAAGTTGACCGAAATTCATATATATATCTATTAACTCTATTCGGCAGTTTTTCTTTTCAATCGGCAGAATTTTTTTGTTTGTTTGTATACCTTTAACCCTAACCCTTTGTGTATATATAGATAATGATAACCTAATACTATTAGGGTTAGAATATTTAGGCTTCATTATAAAAGGCCCATTTAAAGATTTAATTAAAAAAATATATTTTTATATCACATCTTAAAAATATTAAGACACATAAAAAAATATTTAAGCACCAAAAATAATTTTAGATTTATAAACATGTACTATTAAATATATAAATGGAATCCTATGTGTCACAGTTATAAAAGATATACCTGAAATACGATTATCTGAAACTCGAGTATTTGTTGGGCTTTTCTTGATAGACTTGATAGCATGCCTAAAAACAAATTTACTGGTAAATATTTTGTCCACGAAAATAGCCAACACTCATGGTCCTTACAAACTCCCCCTTTGGCATTTTCGTGTGGCAAAACCTTTCTCTCACTACATGACGCTTATAAAAATAAGATAAAAATACAATGATATCTCAGACTCCATAGTGGAACTATCCTATGGTCCGGTAGATCCATCTTCGCTGCAACTTGACAAGCTTGTAAGTAACTGAAATAACATTGACAAAGCATAGAACAACTTGGCATGAAAGCCTCATTGTATATTAGTTCAGTTTACATAAAAATAAGCAAAGTGTAAAGAATATTCATGTAGTATGCATTCATATCAATTAAGCTTAATAAAAATATGTTCTCCCCTTATATGCATAACAAAATAAAAACATGGAAGTAAATATTCTCTCCCCCTTTTTGACATACGAGAAGGACAAAGCATTAGACAAAGAATTGAAGCTAAACTCCTCCTAAAGATATAACAGTGTAAAATCAGAGTAATGCAAAAGTGCAATGTGCTTTAAACTCCCCCTAAGTTCTATGACTCTCTAACTTAGAAACCAATTCAAAAAGTAATAAATGATTTTTTTTTTAATTTTTCATAACTAGCCACATAAGGTATTAATCTCATTTAATTTCAGACAAGCACACAAGCAATTGAGAACTCATCATTGTTGAACTCCAATTTTGATTATTTATCATAAAAATAAATAAGTAGAATAGAATAGGTGCACACGTACACTTCGCACATATAATGACATATTGACATTTACTTAAAATAGTATACATATTTAAACTCCATAAATATGTCAATTAATTCATTTATGATCTATCAAGAAAGACTCAAGAGAAAAAATATTACCTATCATATAAAAATATAATCGAGTCTTCAATCTTACAGAATAAAATATATTTACTAAAAGAAGACTTAATTTTTTTTTCTTATAAATGAGGTAAATGATATATATATATTTTTTAACCTCTATTAGCTCTTTCTTTTTGTGCATTCCAAGTACAAGATTTATAAGCAATCAGTTTTTTTGCATAATCTTTCTCCCTTTTTTTTTTGCACGAGCCATAAACCTAGCACGATGACTTTCACACTAGTTGTGAGGTAGCCCTCTCCGTTCATTGCGGTAGCTTCACACATCACAGTAGGTAGCCCTCTCAATACTAGGTGCCTCCATACGGTAAAATTTTAGTAAGCAAAAGTAGAACTCAACACAATTTTACAATCAGGATTAGTTAAAGTCCTAGAGTCTTTCAAGAAGATTCATAAACTTCAAGCATAACATATGTGTGTGTTCGTGAGTGTGTGAAAAAGTTTATGTCAACATCGATCATCACATGTATAAGAATATATGTGTATGCATAAACCAAAATTGTAGCATAATTTATACAATAAATATCAAAATGAGTTGAGTCACTAAAAATGAGATTATGTGTATGGAAGTATTAAATAAGTTGAATACTGTGTTGGCCAAACAAAGATGTTTTTTTTTTTTGTAATAAAATTTGAAATTCAATTTGAGGGAGAAATTCCCAAGGCACTTCTGAGATACTCAAATCTTTGAGTGTCTATGGCTTTAGTGAATATATCAGCTAGTTGTCTCTCAGTAGGTACAAACTCAAGTGTTACTATTTTCTCTTCAACTAGTTCTCGAATAAAGTGATGTTTAATGTCAATGTGCTTAGTTCTAGAATGTTGAACTAGGTTCTTAGAAATACATATAGCACTAGAGTTATCACAATATAAGGGCATCATACCTTGTGGTTGACCGTAGTCCTTGAGCATATTTTTCATCCAAAGCATTTGTGTGCAAGAGCTTCCTGCAGCAATGTATTCCGCTTCAGCTGTAGAGAGTGAGATAGAGTTATGCTTTTTACTATGCCATGATACTAAGTTGTTTCCAATGTAGAAACAACCATCTGATGTGCTCTTCCTATCATCCTGGTTGCCTGCCCAGTCGGCATCTGTAAAACCACTTACTTCACAAGTAGTGTCAGTAGTAAAATATAAACCATAACTACTTTTTCCTGAGATATACCTAATGATTCTCTTTACATTCTCTAAATGTGATTCCTTAGGGTCAGCTTGATAACGGGCACACACACCAACACTAAAACATATGTCAGGTCTACTTGCAGTGAGGTAAAGTAAACTACCTATCATACTCCTATAAAGGGTTTGATCAACACTTTTACCTTGAGTGTCTTTTGTAATTTTTGTGCTGGTACCTAAAGGAGTTCGTAATGGCTTGCTAGTTTCAAGACCAAATCTTTTAACAAGGTTACAAGCGTACTTGGTTTGAGAAATAAATATATTATCATGAGATTGTTTGATTTGTAAACCAAGGAAGAAATTCATTTCACCTACCATGGACATTTCAAATTCATTTGTCATAACATGCACAAAATCATCCACTAGTGTACTAGATGTGGATCCAAAAACTATGTCATCCACATAAATTTGAGCAATAAAGATCTCGTCACTACTCCTTTTAATGAATAAAGTCTTATCAACTCCCCCTCGAATAAATTCCTTGTTCAAAAGATAGTTGGTAAGTCTCTCATACCATGCTCGTGGAGCTTGTTTTAAACCATAAAGAGCCTTTTTGAGTTTGTAAACATGATTTGGAAATTTCGGATCAACAAATCCTTTTGGTTGTTCCACGTACACCTCCTCATTCAAAAAACCATTCAAAAAGGCAGACTTAACATCCATTTGATATAATTTGAACTTCATATGACAGGAAATGACAAGTAAAATCCTAATTGAATCTAGTCTAGCTATGGGTGCAAATGTTTCATCAAAGTCAACTCCTTCTACTTGTGTGTAGCCTTGAGCTACTAACCTAGCCTTATTTCTAACAACAATGTCATGCTCATCAGATTTATTTTTGAACACCCATTTTGTTCCAATAACATTTTTGTTTTTAGGCTTAGGTACTAATACCCACACATGATTTCTCTCAAATTGAGCTAACTCATCCTGCATGGCATTTATCCAAAATTCATCCCTAAGGGCTTCATTCACATTTTTTGGTTCAAATTGAGAAATATAGCATAAATGGGTTACCTCACTTATTTGTCTTCTTCTTGTTACCATGCTAGCATCAGGATCTCCAATTATATTCTTAATAGGATGATTTTTTGAAGTTCGAGTTGGATTTATCATTGATGAGGGTGATGCTTCTTCCTTCTTTTGTTCACTTTCCTTCAACTCCTCTTCTTTTATTCCAATTGTGTCACTGGTTATTGTTAATTGAGGTGTTGTGAAATTTTCTTCATTTCCAACTTCTTCACTTGTAATCTTCTTACCTCCATCATCTATAACGACATTTATGGATTCCATAACTACATTAGTTCTACAGTTGAAGACTCTATAAGCTCTACTATTTAGAGAATACCCAAGAAATATACCTTCATCACTTCTTGAATCAAACTTACCCAATTGTTCACGATTTCTAAGTATGTAGCATTTACTTCCAAAAACATGCATAAATTTCAGATTAGGTTTTTTACCTCTCCATATCTCATAGGGAGTTTGGTTTGTACCTGGGCGAAGATATACACGATTTATAATGTGACATGCAGTGTTTATAGCTTCAGCCCAAAACCTTTTGGAGACTCCCTTGGCATGCATCATTACTCTTGCCATCTCTTGAAGTATCCTATTTTTCCGTTCAACTACCCCATTTTGTTGAGGTGTGATAGGAGCAGAGAATTCATGAAAGATACCATGTTCTTTACAGAAGTCAGCATACTTGGTATTTTCAAACTCTTTTCCATGGTCTATTCTCAGTCTCTTTATGGTTACTATTTTGTCACCTACTTCAACATGCACTCTTGTACAATATGAGATGAAAAACTCAAAAGCATCTGACTTGTCTCTAAGAAAGTCTACCCACGTGTAGCGAGAAAAGTCATCTACTACAACTATGATATATTTCTTACCTCCAATACTTTCTGTTCTCATAGGACCCATAAGGTCAATATGTATCAATTCCAATACTCTGTTTGTATTTATACTCTTGATCTTCTTATGAGAAATCCTAGTTTGTTTACCCAATTGACATGGTCCACATACAGGTGTTTCAATTTTTGAAAGAATAGGTAAACCACGCACAGTCTCAATTTTGCTTAATCTAACCAGATCTTTAAAATTCATATGACCTAGCTTTTCGTGCCACAAGATAGTTGAGTCATTGCTAGCTAGGTTACATGTTACTGTGGGTGGTGTATCAATACAATAACAATTGTCATGTGATCTGATTCCCTTAATCACACATTCACCATTTTGATCTGTTACAATACAGTGATTGTTTGTAAATTGCACATTAAAATCACTATCACATATTTGACTTATGCTAATCAAGTTTGCCTTAAGTCCTTCCACATATAAAACTTCATCAAGTTTAGGGATACCCTCTATTTGAACAGAGCCTTTTCCAATAATTCTAGATGTTTTACCATCACCAAAGGTAATTGTCCCTTCATTGTATTCCTTAAAGGTTTTAAACAAAGAACGATTCCCTATCATATGTCTAGAGCATCCACTATCAAAATACCAAGCGGTATTTGATTTAACTTTAAATGCTATATGGGCCACAAAACAGTGCAACTCAGATTTCTTAACCCATCCTTTTTTAATTTTGGACATTTGAGTTACTGGTTTCTTATATTCCTCTTTTTGTGTAGTTCTTGTAGTAAAAACTTTACATTTTGAAATTTTTTGAGGTATTTTAGAAACATTTGTATTCGTGATAGAATCATAAGCATAAAGAAATCTACACTTAGGTCTTATATGTCCTTTCCTACCACAATGATGACAGATGAGAACAAACTGAATTTTCTTAGAATGATAAGGTGCAAAAACTACCTTCCCTGCCTGAGCAATAATGGGTTTTACAAATTGAGTTTTGGATGATGAAGGGGTTGATTGTTCATCTATGTATCCAAGACCTCTCTTATCTCCATATGGCTTTCCATAGTCTAGGACTTTGGTTAATTTTTCAGCACCAATGGTCAAATTCTTCATCGTTTCTTTAGCAATACTAAGTTCTTGCTTGAGATTTTTGTTTTCCTCGATGGTTTCTGCAAGTCTCAAATTCAAAGCATTAATATGATCAGACAATTCCTTTTTATCTTTCTCTAGGTTAGAGGAATTTGTCTTGTGAACATTGATGATATCATTAAGTTTAGTTACTTCCACACGCAGTTTATCTCTCTCTTCCCTGGCACCTAGACAATCCATGAATAGTTCCTCATAATTCGATACATTAAACTTAGACAGTAAGAGAGAAGAGTTTACTTCCTCATTTTCTTCATCCGAGCTAAGGTCGGAGTCATTGTGATGTGCATTGGAAGTTGCGATGAAGGCACAATAATTAGTGTCATCCTCTGAGTTACTAGCATTGTCCTGCTCACTTTCTGTGTCACTGAGTGTAGCATTAAAGGCTTTTCCAAATTTCTTTTTATTGTTAGCACAATCTGTAGAAATATGACCAAATCTCCCACAAGTAAAGCATTGAGGATTAGTGGGCTTGCTTTTCTTACCATCAAGGCTAGGAGACTTGATTTCCCTTGACTTTCGGTCATTCGAACGACTGGATTGTCCCTTGTTGAAATGATTATTCTGTTGACCCTTCTTCTTCATGAACTTCTTAAATTTTCATGCTAACAAGACTAGTGACTCATCATTCATATCATCATCACTATCAGAGATGTCCTTTTTGGAGCTTTTGAATGCCACATCCTTATTTTTCTTGGGTGGATCAAGAGAAAGCTCATAGGTTTGAATTGACCCGACAAGTTCATCAATTTTTAGTGGGTCTATATTCTTGCTTTCCTCTATCGCTATAACTTTCATCTTATAGTCAGCTGTTAAAGAGCTTAGGAGTTTGCGCACTTGTATAGGTTGTGGAATTTTCTTATCGAGGTTAGAACAAGCATTAGTGATATCACAGAAGCGAGCATAGAATTGACCAAAAGTTTCATTGTTGCTCATTTTAATAGAATCAAACTCAGATGTTAGCAATCTCAATTTTGTTTGTTTCACTTGGGAAGTTCCTTCATGAGCAAGAGCAAGTGCATTCCATGCGTCTTTAGCAGTCTCACAGTCGGAGATGCGACGAAACTCATCCATCGACACTGCAGCAAATATTGAGCTTAGACCTTTTTGGTTTGCCCCACTAATGGTGCGTTCTTCAATGGTCCAGTCTCTTCTTGGCTTTATGATTGTTACACCATCTTTCGTTACCGAAGGTGGTTCCCAACCATCAAGAATAGCATCCCAGACTTTTTCATCTTGTTTGAGAAAGGCTTGCATACGAGCCTTCCAGTAAGGGTAATTAAACCCATCAAAGAGTGGGGGTCTAACAGATGACCCACCTTCTTTCATTTGGTCCATAAGTAAGTGTGTGTGTCCCTAATGATCAATCTCACTAAGTGTGTCTAGTGTCTGCTCTGATACCAATTGAAAGTTTATAAAATATGGACCTGATTAACCTAGAGGGGGGTGAATAGGTTATTCTTAATTTTTACCAATTTATAACTTGATAACCTAAACAAAACGGACAGACATGAAATCACGTGTAAGTATAAAGTGCAGAAATAAAATAATAACACGCGATATTTTTAGGTGGAAACAACCTAGGCCACAACAATGACCTAAGAGGAAAACCACCGGTCCACCGGACCACCTAACTTTCCACTATGAAAATCAAATGTTCAAGTACAAACTCGGTCTTATGCTACCCTCCCTAGGATACTGCCCCAATGTACTTTACTTACGAGCCCCTGCTCTGTTTTCACAGTTTCCAAAATTAGTGTGAGCGGTTTCCAGACTAACGTTCCAATAAGCTCCTCGCCAATCAGATCGTTCACAGATCAACTGCAAAAAGGTTAGCACAAAAAAACACAAGTGCCCGTGTGTGTTCTAGAATGGATTTAACAATGAATAAACATAACTAGATGATTCAAAATATTTCATTTAAATCAAATCAACTAGAAAATTCTAGATAAAAAAAATTAAGCTCATATTCAATAAAAATAACTCTTTTAAAATTCAATAATTAAATATAAATAATTATAATCATTTATATAATTATTAGATTTAAATATATAATATCTTAATAAGCATTGCCGTTAGAAACATTACCTTACCTTTTACTTGTCAAATGTCACTTACGCAGAGAATGATTTTCAACTTTTTGTTCTGCAACTTCTAGCACCACCCATTCTTATATATATATATATATATATATATATATATATACTAATTAACCTTCCTTTGCTATGGATATTTTGTTGGGGCTGTGATGCATCAATTCAACTTAGCAAAAGTTGACCGAAATTCATATATATATCTATTAACTCTATTCAACAGTTTTTCTTTTCAATCGGCAGAATTATTTTTTTTGTTTGTATACCTTTAACCCTAACCCTTTGTGTATATATAGATAATGATAACCTAATACTATTAGGGTTAGAATATTTAGGCTTCATTATAAAAGGCCCATTTAAAGATTTAATTAAAAAAAATATTTTTATATCACATCTTAAAAATATTAAGACACATAAAAAAATATTTAAGCACCAAAAATAATTTTAGATTTATAAACATGTACTATTAAATATATAAATGGAATCCTATGTGTCACAGTTATAAAAGATATACCTGAAATACGATTATCTGAAACTCGAGTATTTGTTGGGTTTTTCTTGATAGACTTGATAGCATGCCTAAAAACAAATTTACTGGTAAATATTTTGTCCACGAAAATAGCCAACACTCATGGTCCTTACATAATGAATAACACTTTATTGTTATTGTGGGAAATTTATTGGGAAAAGAGTTATCCATCTTTTTATTGCAAAATAGATATTTAATAATTTAATTAATTAGATCAATTAAGTCTCATAATTTAATAAGTTAATATTGTTATTCAAATTATATGTTATATATAATGAAAATGCATTGGTTAATAACATGATTAATTAATTTATGTTAATTTAATAATTTCAAGTTACAATAATTAAAAAAAAATTAAAATAATTTATACATAATAAAAAAATTGTAAGTATTATCCCATGATTAAAAAAGAACCTTTAAATTAAATAAAAAATGATAATATTTAAGAATATTATAGCATTAATTAGCATTAAAATATGTAAAATCTATTTGATATCCCTTTAGAAGGCCACCTTACTTTCATAAATATAGATACTATTAATTATTAATTCAATGTATAAATTCATCATCTTCGTTTGAAATCAATAGGAACAACTTTATGCAAATGATTAAACATAGAATATTGCAAATAGGCTTTCAGCATTGATGGAATAAAAAAGTAACAAAATTACTAGTCCAGGAGGCGCTCAGGCCACAATTAAGCATAATTCCTTTCTTTTTCTATCACTAGTTGAAGAATTTGGAAGGTTGGCTTGCTGCTTTACTTCAAAGAGTTTCAGCACGACCAACGTTTATGCTTACTCGTTTATGAGCCTTCCCATGTAGCAAATTAGAACAAGTATCCCTTCAAAAAGAAATGTTGTAGGGATCTAAGTTAATATTTGTGGTTACGGATACTTTTGTAAATGTTAAAAATCTTAAGAAGAAGAAGAAGAAGAAGAAGAAAGGAAAGAACGTGTAAAATGCTCTACCACTGAGCTATGGACCCTTCCATATACAATGATGACAAAAATAATTATAAATATAATAATTAAAGTATAGCTACTCTCTACTATTTCCAGAGTTGTTTCCTTTATCTATCTAAAAAAAATTGATAGTTTTTTGTAGTCCTCGAATAACAAGCTTAGCCTGAGAGAAAATGAGAGTCTACCGTTCTAAAAGCTATGCTAGAGTTTCATGTTCTCTTTTCCTTCACCATACACCACTCGATCTCCTCCATTTCCATCAATTTCTGCCTCATTTCTCACATCCATCCCTTGGTCTCCTCTTTAATAACATTTCTAGATCTTTTTTGCGACATTTTAGAAAAAAATAATGGGAAAAATATGTTGCGATTTGGAGTCTATAACCAGTGGTGAATGTGATTATAGATCGTGCTCCTTTTACTCTCCCTCGAACTTGTTCCACTCCTCGCTAATCCTTCTATGGTCTCATCCGATTCATTTCATTTTTTTAATCTTTTGTCATTGATTTGGTCGGCTTTTCCCTTAACCTTTATCTGAGAGCTTATGACTCTCTCGACTCAAATTCTAGCTTAATATTGTGTTTTCATTTTCAATAAAAATTAAAGTCCAGTCAAAGAAGCTTGTCTCAAGCTCTCATACGACGCTTTGCTAATGCTCCATTTTCCTTATGAAATGCTAGGATTTTCCATCTCTTATGTGAATCGATCAGGTATTTCATTGAATTTACAATAACATGCAAAAATTCACATGTTGGCAGCACCATCTCCACGTATCGCTTCTTGGTTCTTGAATTTGTTTGGATAGTTCATATTGGAAATAAATTTCAATAAAAACAAATTACTAGAAAAAATGTAAAATTTTACTCTAGGTTAATATTTTATATCACTTAAAAGATTTTTAACTTTAAAGATATTTAGGTAGATAAAGATTTACAATTGAGATTAGACCTCAAAAATCATCCATTTTTGTGGAAAGTGAAAATACTTAAGTAAATTATGATTTTATATACACGAATGTCGAGTGAACGACTGTGTTGACCCGAGTGCGTGTAAAGTGAGGCGATATTTTTTATTTTAAAAAAAAATTATTTTCTTTAATCCACCTAAACATGATCGTTTTTAATCCACCTAATCATGATCATTTTTATCCACTTAGGTATAATTGTTTTTTTCTCATGATTGTGTGAACTATACACATCCTTTTTCAAGCTATAAATAAAAGGTTTTAATTCTCCGTTTAAAAACACAACTTAGAAATTGCTTTTAATAGCTAACCAGATAAAAAAGTATATTAAGTTATTTTTGGAGTCTTTTAAACAACATAAATATTTTAGAGATATAATATTTCAGATTTTATTAATACAGATTATAAGTTGTTTTATCTTAGAGGTAAAGAGAATGTATTTACTTACATAAGTTTGAGCAGAATTGTAAAATGTTTTAAAAAAAAACTAATCTACAACTAAATTCAAATAATATATTCTATTATATCGGTAACATTATTTTTATCTTGTAATTATGTAACCCTTAAACGGTCAATATTTTGATTTAGTTTGCCAAATTAAATAAGAAGTTGTGATATTGAATTGGGGCTTGCAACTTACTGGTACTTTTCTCAATCACATTAATCCATCTCTATTTTCCTCTAACTGATCACCTTCATCCATGCCAGTTTCCTACCTTTATAATTTCCTCATCAATAAGATATGTATGACCTTTAGTTTGTTAGCATCTTCATTTACTGCTACTGAGTTACGATGTTTGGTTTTTTGTCGCTCTTTTCGTGAAGAGGCTCCTCTTTCTCGATTGTTTCTCCAGTATTCACTACTACAAAACTGGGTATATAAGTCGATACGTAAAGTCGGTTTTTTCCAAAAACCGACTTTAAATTAGTTTAAAGTCGGTTCGATGTCGAACCGACGCTATCCACGTAGGACGTAGCGTCGGTTGATGTGTCAAACCGACGCTATGCGTGGGCGTAGCGTCGGTTCTAGGTGTTAACCGACGCTATCCGACGTGGATAGCGTCGGTTGACACCTGGAACCGACGCTATCCACGTAACATAGCGTCGGTTCGACACGTCAACCGACGCTACACATGTGGATAAATATTTTCTCTTCTTTCTTCCCAGACAGAAACTATTTTCAGCGTTCCAGAACTCTAAAAAATCGAAAACCTTCTCCTCCATTTCTCCTCCACTCTTTCTCATTTTTCGGCCACCTACGACTACCATTTCCAACATCGGTTAGTGAGTTTTCTTCCTCTCTAACTAATCTTTTAGATCCCCTATTATTCATATTTTTTTCCTGTTATTATGTGTTATTATTTATATGTATATATTGTTGTATTATATATGTAGGTTTCTATTATAACATAAGGAGAAGAATATGACGATCTTGAATAAAATAGAACAAAACCATGGTAATTTTTCTGTTATTAATTAATATTTTATTTTTCAAATATTTGTATTATTTGAAATATTTGTTAAACTGATATTGATTTTTTTTCTGCTCGAATACAGGTTGAATATGAATTAATTAAAAAAAAAAAAAAGTTAAAGTCGGTTCACCGCGTGAACCGACTTTAAACGTAAAGTCGGTTCATCGCGTGAACCGACTTTAAACGTAAAGTCGGTTCATCGCGTGAACCGACTTTAAACGTAAAGTCGGTTCATCCCGTGAACCGACTTTAAACGTAAAGTCGGTTCACACCTTGAACCGACTTTACACTTTAAGTCATTTAATTTAAAGTCGGTTCAGCGAACCGACTTTAAATTAGTTTAAAGTCGGTTAAAACCCGACTTATATACCCAATTTTGTAGTAGTGATTGTACTGGTTAATTGTGTCTATATCTCTTCCTCTCTAGAGTTGCACTAGTAGAGTACTTTGTTCTTGCTGTTCTTTGTGGCGCCTGCTATAGAGGTCATGCAAGTTGATTTTGAGCACTTAGAAGTTGTTTTAGTGTTGGATTCGACTGGAGTCGTATACACTTGGTTTTAGATTTTTAAGAAGTTTTTTTTTTCACTTTAATAATTTGAGTTGTATAGCTGGGTAAGTAACAATTGTGTAAGGTTTTTTAGATTTTTTGTTGTTGCTAGTTAATTATCAACTATTTAAGTGTTTTTGTATGCTTTAAGTTCACCTTTCTGTTGTCATAGGAGGTGTTGGAACTGTTCGTTTATTTTTCGATTGATGTTTTTGAGTCTTTGTAGTTGAAATTGACTCGTCGCTTTATGTTGTTTTATTTGTATGGGCAAAAAAATAAAAATAATAATAATAAGCTTAGCCTTTTGCAATGAAGGTTGGCTTTTTCGTATTTTAATAATGAACCAAAATCATTTTAGTTACTCTGAGTTTCTGACAATGCAACAAAGCATATAAACATTTGTTAATGATAATGTCACAGTATAAATAATTAACTTTATAAAAATATTTCATCTATAATAATTTTATTTAAAAATAAAAATAATAACAATAAGATTTAATTAATAATATTAATAAAAAGAATATTTTATATATTTTTATTATAACAATAACAAAATTTATTGTAATAATATGAATTTAAAAAAATTTAGTACGTCACGATGCATAGTACAACAATATAAGCAATGCATAAGCCAGTTCACTTTCTTGACGTCTAAGATTATTTCATTTTCACAAATAAAAGTGGAGCATAGTTGCAATTTGCATGTGCTATTCAAAGTCGTGTGTTAAATGGTTCTATTCAATTTTACAGCGAACACGGCATTTCCGGACGGCGCTATTTAAAATTTGCCAGACTTGCATTTCCTGCATTATCAATTTGGAATTAGATTATTACTCATGTTGGAAGTTGTCTCAAATATAAAGGAAATTGAGATTATAACCGTCTGTCATGGGAGGAAGACACTGTTCATACATAGTTAATCCATAGAACTAATGGGTGTGTATTTTTCCTCACTTTTTTTTATCATTTTAAATGTTAAAATTTAAATTTTATAAAAATATCAAAGATATTATCTTTATTTATAACAACTTTACAATTTTTTAAATAAACTATAAAAACCCTATCAAAATAATTAATTATTTAAATTTATTTAATACATATATTTATAAAAGTTATGATATCTAATTTGATCAATAAGTCAACTAATTTATCAAAATATTACCAAATAAATAGTTAAAATGTAAAATAATAATTTAGATTATAATTTTTAAAATGAAAAAATAATTATATAGGTAAAATTAATAAATTAAATATAAAAATGAAGTATAAATAATATATATATATATATATATATATATGAAAAGAAGTATGAAATATTGTAAAAATAACTATAAATAGATAAATTATGTAGAAAATGAAAAAATTAATATGAAACGATATGTGTCAACAATTTCGCGAAAATATCCATTGTATTTACGATATTTTGTTAAAAATGTCACGACATTTAGTTAAAATATATGAATATCACGTTTTAATATCGGAATATGAAAAAAACACTTTTAATACAATGAAAAAGATACCATCAACATATTTGAATCCTTAATTAATCTTTAATTAACTTTAAATGGGGAGTCACGATTCAACTAGTGTTCTGACCGTAAGACTCACCGTTTAATCGTTTCAAATTATAAGTTCTAATTATACAAAATTATTGTTTATTTTAAATAGATTTTAAATCTTAGCCTCTAAAACACATATAATGATCCACATCAACCTATACTATTAAAAGCTTTCATTGCAAATAAAAAAGAAATCATTAATCGATAAAGATCATTAAAAAAAAAATAAGTATACCACAATAATTTTTATTATTATAACAATAAAAATATATCAATTATTAATTATATTTTAATATCGTTATTATTATATAAAATTATTATCAATAATTTTTTTATAATAATAATAAATTTAATTATAATAATATCATTAATTAATCTTAAAAAATTTAGTAGAGAGAATACTCTCTGACTTAATATGTTAGTCTATGGTAATTAATAGGAGAGAAAGGATAAATGATTTCCGGTGGAATAGGATTCTCCATTGCAATATGGGTTTAGATATTGGATTGTTGAATATATATATATATATATATATATATAATAAATATAATTATATTAATTGATTAATAATAATAATAATTTTTAACATTTTTTATTCTAAAAAAAGTTTTTAATTATGATGGGATGAAAATTAATGTTAAATTTTATATAAAAGTATGAAAAAAATATTATTAAAATAAACAATTAATTAATTTCTTACTCTGAAGAATAAATATACAATAATAATTATTTTATTAATAAAAAAATTAGTTAATTAAGAAATATTGATAGCATTTCCTCTTATTTTATGTATTCTAATCTTACCGACTTATATACTCAATTATACAAGGGTAAAATTAATTATATATTATAAATTAAGTACAGAGTAAATGAAAAAAAGTATATCTTTATTAAATTGAAATTACACAAGGAAACGAGAAAAACAAGTATTTTAACCAATATGTTGAGCAAATAGAAAATAGAAAACATAAATCCTAGATAAATTAATTATTTAGATGATTTATTTTTAATATATTTTATATTATATAAAAAATATATACATTATATTTTTTAATTTACGAAATTAAATGTTTTTCATTACACAAAAGAAAAACATATATACATCACTTTATATTAAAAATAAAATTATATTTATGAAGTAATTATAATATATATAATTAAACTAAATTATCTAAATTCAAATTTTATTTCAACTTTTTTATTTGCTTCTCAAATTTTAATAATTTATTCAACATTGTTCAACTTTAATCATAAATTTTTAAAACATTAAGTATAGTTTTTAAAAAATTTAAATTCTATAATTTAATTTTTAAAATTTTAAAATTTCGTACATATATCTTAAATTAATTATTAAAATAAATATTTTAAATCAAAATTTAGGATTTATGTATGAAATTTTAAAAATTAAATTATTAAATCGTATGCTTTAAAAATTTAAAGAATTATATAAGAAATTTTAAAAATGATGTATAAAATTTGTTAATGACTGGAGATCAATTTTATATTAATTAATTTGATTTCAGTTTATTACGATAATTATATAAAAATATTAATTTATTTTTACTATTTGAGGATCGTGGACTGTGATTGTCTCGTTGCAATTAAATTTATCGGAGAATTCAATAGTAAGTACAGCTGTGATGCAGAAGGAAAAGTAAGGAGAATATTTCATTATTTCTTAAAAAGTAACAATTTTATATATGAAATTGATTTAATCGTTTTTTAATATAATTTAATATATTTATCAATAATATTAAAATATATTAATTATAAATTTATAATAAATGATTTTTTTTTAAAATACATAATATCTCATTATCCATTAGTGACCTAATTGAAATGACAGATCATGACAAACATGATGCATTACCTCAACCGAATGGGGAGACTTGTATGCGTAATGTGTCCACCACTATTATAATTTTTTTTAGCAATAATATTTGCATTTTTTATCGTACGTATTAAGTGATTAATAAATGTAAATTAGATTTTAAATTAAAAAATTCTAAATTAATTGTGTATCTATTTATTAATATAAATCAATTATATTACGATAATTAGTTTAATAAATGTATTGAATTGTGATAAAAAAAAATTCAATAACAAACACTACGATATCTACAGTATGTGTTCGTAGTTGGATTCTGAAAAAAATTGTATCGGAGTGTTGTCTAGTTGTCTGCCAAAGATATTGAGATGCTTAAATCAAATATTTCGTTGAGAGAAAGCTAATTGAGTTTTGTTAGGAGATTTTGTTTCCTACTTTAAATCTAAAATCTTAAATGTTATTTTTAAATAGAATAGATACAAGTATATGATGATTAAGGTATATATGTATACTAGAGTATATTTTTTTTTAAGTAATTATTATTCATTTATAATTTAAATAAATAGAATTTAAACTAATTCGATAAAATAATGTTATTTAAAATATAATGTCAAAATAAACTAAAGTAGATATTAAAACAAAAATATTAAAGTAAAAAATAAAAACATCAAAAATTTAACGAGATTTAATATAAATGTTACCTAGATTTTCAAACGTCGTTGACCACTTTTACTATCTTCAAATAGATGAACTCTAAAATTATAACTAATTGATTAAAATTTAGCTAATCAATTACTCTTACAAAAGAATTTTTTTTTTTACAAATTTTACGATATTTACAAATGGTGGAAGATGACTTTATTTATAACCCTAAATCCAACATTCATCTTCATTCCTAACCAATGTGAGACTTTTTTAATTTGCTCACTTATAAGCTATACAACAAATCTTCACCTTAACGACTTAGTGATTCTTAAATGATTTCTTTAATCACTAAATCAACGAAACTAGTGCCAATTCAAATTTACAGGATGTTAATCAAGTCCTCACAATGTTTGAACTTGATTGCCGTTACCACCTTGGTTATCATATCTGTGGGATTCTCTATAGTACTAATCTTCTAAACGAGCACTCCACCTTCTTCAATAACCTCTCTCACGAAATGGTAATGAACGTCAATATGTTTTATACGTGCATGGTAGACTTGGTTCTTTACTAAATGAATATCACTCTGACCATCACAAAACACCTTAATATGTTTTTGACCAACTCCCAAATCTTCAAGCAAACCTCGTAACCAAATAGCTTCCTTTACAACCTATGTAACTGCCATATACTCTCCCTCTGTAGTAGACAAAATAACTGTGGACTGCATGGTAGACTTTCAACTGACTCGTGCTCTAGCAAGAGTAAACACGTAACCAGTAGTTGACCTACGCTTATCTAAATCTCCTACATAGTCGGAATCACAATATCTGACTGCATATTAACCAACAATATCATCCTACTGAAATACTAAACCAACATCTACAATATTTAGAATATATCGTAGAATCCATTTCATAGTCAACCAATTTCCTTTACCAGGATCATACATATACCTACTTACAACACCAATCACGTGCGAAATGTCAAGTCTTGTACATACTATTGCATACATCAAGATACCAACCACATTTGCATATGGTACCTTTTCCATGTATTCTCATTCTGCATCATTAGGAGATAATTGAGCACTAAGCTTGAAATGAGTAACAAGCAGAGTATTTACAGGTTTTTTCTGTTTATTCATACCAAAACATTGTAGTACCTTCTTCAAATATTGACTCTGAGTCAAACTAAGCTTCTCATTCTTTATGTCTCTGCTTATCTCCATGTCAAGAATCTTCTTAGCTTCTCCCAGATCTTTCATCTCAAACTCCTGATTTAGTTTAGCCTTCAACTTCTCAATTTCTGCTTGGCTCTTCGATGCAATCAATATATCATCGACATACAATAGGAGATAGATGAAAGACTCATCTTGTAGCTTGTGAAAATACACACAATGGTCATGTGTATTTCTAATATACTTCTACTATAATATAAACTGATCAAATCATTTGTACCACTACCTCGAAGATTTCTTCAATCCATACAATGATTTGTTCAGCTTACAAACCCAATTCTATTTATCAGCAACATTAAACTCTTCTGGCTGCGACATATAGATTTCCTTTTCTAATTCACCATGTAGAAACGCGGTTTTCACATCAAGTTGAACTAGTTCTAAATCCAACTGTGCTACCAAGGTCAACAAAATTCTAATGGAGGAATGTTTTACAACTGGAGAAAATATCTCATTATAATCGATTCCCTCCTTTTGAGCGGAGCCTTTAGCCACCAACCTTGCCTTGTAGCGAATATCATCTTTGTTAGGAAATCCCTTTTTCTTTGCATACACTCATTTGTAGCCAATTGCTTTCTTGCCTTTAGGTAGTTGTGTCAACTTCCATGTCTTATTCTTCAAAAGGGACAAAAGTTCTTAGTCCATTGATTCCTTCCATCTTTCAACTTTAGGGCTTTTGATTAATTCTTTATATATGGAAGGAACATCATCATGCACAACTGAAAATGCACAGGCTACTGTATTCTTAAACTGAATCGGTAGGTCTTCAAAATCCTTGTATCGAGTAGGAACCTTTACATTTTGTCATCATGACCTATCAACTGTAGTTTGTCCTTGTTGTTGTAGAGGTTCTTGGGTTAAAACCTTTTCATCTTATTCATCTTCTATCAATGGAGGATCAACTTCTGTCTTATCTTCACTAACTGGATTAACAATTCTGCTTTCAAACTCCACATGTTTCAGAGTTTGCTCCACCTACTTTGGAGTTTGTTTCACCTACTCCAAAGTGTCATCAATCTTCTCAGTTACCTTTCTCAACAAGGCAGATTCATCAAAGGTAACATCTCTATTGAAGAATATCTTTTTTTTATTTCAAGGCACCATAGTCGATATCCCTTAGAACCAAAATAGATTGTTGTCTCTTTTGGAGAACATAAAACGTGCAAGTATACACGGTCACAAGTAATAAAATTTGATAAGTAAGTTATCCTTCCCACGAATATTTGTTACTATAGTTTGTTAAGTACCAAAATTATCTCTCTCTGATTTTATTCAAAATGATCGTTGATTCGAACAAATTTAAGAAAAGAGTTTAAAAACAAAATAAAAGAAATCTAGGATTGCAATTTTTTACCAAATTAATCAACTCAAATCATATTATTTTCTTTTGAGTTATATTTTTTGTACATTTAATTTTTCAACCAAAAACTTCTAATTTTATTCATACATCTATTCTGAGCTCCGTACAAACACACCTCGTTAAATTAATTCACTATATTCCTATGACAATTAAATTCACCAAGATTCATTATGTTCTAAGTTCTCAAATGACCACACATAAAATTAGGGTATATTCCT
The DNA here is from genome assembly GCA_037013495.1 of Hippophae tibetana. Classification (NCBI taxonomy): domain Eukaryota; kingdom Viridiplantae; phylum Streptophyta; class Magnoliopsida; order Rosales; family Elaeagnaceae; genus Hippophae; species Hippophae tibetana. The sequence goes on along the minus strand of CM072804.1, from coordinate 5,836,479 downwards.
ATCCTTCATCATACATGTCATTCTATCTTTAAGCAATATACATAAAAATGCCTCTTCCAAGTTTATTTATGTGCCACAGATCATTTGATAAAATTCGTAAATAATCAAAAGCATTAAGCACAAAATAGAATAAACAACTCAAACGTCTTATAAATCGTTCAAAAAGAATTAAAATAAAAGCATCATAAATTTAGATCAAATGGAACCCTAGAAAAATTAAATTAATTCATAAACTTAAAATAAAAATTACAACAGATACAGAAAAATTAGATGAAGAAGAAGGAAAATCAAAACACAAATATTTGGCATACGCAGAACACAACAAAAGCCAAAAAAAAGCTTCTGCGTGTTCTCTAGTCCAAAACCGAACAATAGAAAATAATCTCAAAAATTAAACACTACAAAAACTTTTTCTCTCTCATACTATCCCCTATTTATAACATCAAATTTATAATAGAATACATTTAAAAATATATTATTTTAATACACGCGGGGGACAAATAGGTATGGAGAAATTAATTAATTAATACGCGTGGGGGACAAAATTATATCGAAAATGCAAACAGGTATCGAAAACGCAAACGGGGAACATGCGCGTCATTGCTCATTTTTTTAGATTCACGCTGCCACATGTCGACGTCTGATTCGCTGCAAGGATTAGTGCGGACACGTGACAGAATTCCATTGGTTGCGGGAAATAGGCGCACGATAGATTGTCGCACGGAAGACAACGACTGCAACACGGGCTTGATCCTACGCTTTCGTGCTCATCGTAACATGCCACATGTCAGCACATGATTCGCTGTAAAATAAAGTGAGACATGTGGCATCTTCTGATTCGCTGAAAGTATTAGTGCGGACACGTGGCAGCATTTCATTTTCTTAATGATCCGGTTGCACGCGAATATCAGTGCACGAGATCAGAGGCGCGTGAAGGTGGGGGACAACGGTTGGATGCGTCAGACACGTAGGTCCCACCTACACACCGGCATTCACGGTAGGTGGGCCCACTCGGGCACCGAGCCGCGTGTCTGACAGAATATGCACCCAAGCGAGTTGGTCGGGTATGGTAGGGACACGCAGATCATAGTCATTTCTTCGCTGATCGGACGGTCCACGTTTCGCGCGTGGTGTAGGGCGTGTGGCTTCTTCTCACCTGCGTAGAAATTTAAACTTTCTTAATTGCATTTTGACCCATAAATTTACTTTAAATTACATTTTAAAATTTATTTAATTACAACTAAGCCCTTTTCTAATTTAAATTAAATTTTTAAACTTTTAATAATTAAAATATAACCCGATTTTAATTTAAATTATATTTTTGACTTTTATAAATTGAAATTAAACACTCTTTTATTTGAAATTATATTTGTGGACACAAATTTGCAATTAAGTACGTTTTTGATACAAATTATTTGATTTTCTTAAAATATATAAAAAAGAGTAAATACTAATTTATTATACTAAAATTAACTAAAAATATGAATAACATAGCAATTATAATTAATAAAATAGATGAAAATAACTATATAAAATACAGTTATCAAGGATCCCCCAAAAAATAGTTTTCGTGGCTCTTGGGTCCAACTTTGATTCTGTTACATGGTAATATGCAATTGAACCAAACACATGTAAGAAATCGTAATCTTTATCAAGTTTTCCAGACCATACCTTCATAGGCATTTTGCCTTTATAGAGTAGACGATGGTAAACGATTAATAAGTGCTTAAAAATCACTAAAATTACCATAATTTAAAGTACTTTAATTGATTAAATAAATTTATATTTGTATGATTTTATCATATTTTTATATAAATTTATCTTTTCGGAATCACATATATTTTTATTATTTTTCAGGTATTTTAGTGCAAAAATAATTTAAAGACTCAAAGAAAAAAAATAGAGGCAATACATCATAAATATATTGAGAAAATAAATGAGGAAAAGTCGAAAAGATGGAAAAATGGATTAAAAAGGTCAAAAAGGAAAAAAAGCATAGGCTCAGCGCGCGTGCATTCACCCATTGTGACAAGTTCCGTGTGCACCATCCGATCCTTGCCTTGCCGCGTGGGCGCCTACACACTTCTCGTCGTGTCCCACGCGCACGAACCGCCCGTCTGTCGAGATTTTCGCGCCCCATACGCATGTCAACCTGTCCAAATTCAAATTTTGAAATATTTTCTCCCATTTTTTGGCCTTTTCCTAATCTATAAAATGACCTTCTTTCCTCATTTCAAAACACACAATTTTCTATTTTTTTTAGTTTTTATTTTTAAAATTCTTCTCTTTTTGAGAGAAACTAGTTATGTTTTTATAAATTTTTAGTTTTTGATTCAATAAGCAGATATGCAAATCCATTTGAAGGTTTTCCGGTAACAGAATTAACATCAAACTGTTGTAATGATTCTTTTAAGATATTATTTTAATAAATTATTTACAATTATCATTTTATATTTTATTCTTATATGTTATATTTAATTTATCTATGATTAAATTTAACATGTATGGTTGTTTGTAAATATGATATAATTATAACGTTGTTATGCTTGCAACATATTAAATAGGTAAAACACTTTTATAAAATAAATTTATTTTATTTTTATTCGAAATTTTATTTTAAAGATGTTAGAGAGAAATATATTATTTTTCGTTACAAACTTAAATTTGAAAATTAGATTTTAAGTATTCGATATAATTTAGAGTAATACTCTTTTATTTATTGGTACAATCGTCCGGTAGTAAGAATTAAACTCTATTTCAAAGGTTTTTTTTAAAAGATCTATTATTCAAAAATATATTAACGGCATATTTTTAATATTGGTTTTAAAACTTGAAAGTTAGTACTTGAAAAATTAAATTCTTAGGTTTAATTTGGACACCTTGAATAAAATATAATTATTTGACTCCGGCTAAAATTGTGATTATATGATTTGATATTTTCTTAGAAATAAAGGTAAAATTTAATATTTAATTAATTAATAGACCACGCCTATGAATATTAGTTAGTTAATATTAAACAAAAGAATTTGGGTCCTACTAAGGACACTTGCATACCAAAAAGAGAAAATCAAAAAATATTAATTTATATATTTAATAACCTAAATAATACGAACAAACATAATTAACTTAATTATTATATCATTAAATACTTTACAATTATGAATGATAAAATTTACATTATTGTTTATTGAATTTATATATATGTTTATATTTATTTTTATGTTATTAGATTATAAAACAAATAAACCAAAATATAGTGACAAGATGTTTAAGATTTGATTTGATTTTTAAGATTTTGAATAATAAATTAAAAATCACATAAATTCTTTCATTAGATCAACCTTAAGAGTATACTTATCATTTTCTATAAAATGATTCTTGCACTTCTAAGAGTTTTACAAATAATAAAACAATAAAATGGTAAATTTTGCAAGATCGGTATTTCAATTCTTAGTCTTGCGATTTCATTATCATCCATTAATGGTTGACAACATACGTCGAACCTTCTCCAACAAAATCCAGTTCATATGTTCTACAACTTCGTTATGTTATGGTATTTTTTGAATAGTTAAGTGTTGCATTATCCTTTCTTCTTCACAAACTTTTATAAATAGATCGTTTGTGTACTCAGTGCCATTATCAGACCTCAAACGCTTGATCTTTTTACCAGTTTGAGTCTCAATCATCTTCTTCCACTTGAGAAAAATTCTCAACATTTCATCCTTATTCTTCATAAGATATACTCAAACTCTTCTGGAGAAGTCATCAACGAAAATGACATAATAATGTTTTCCACTCATAGATGGAGTTCTTGTTGATCCTCATACATCAGTATGGATGTAATCCAAAATGCCCTTTGTATTATGGAGAGCAATGCCAAAGCTTACTCTTTTCTGCTTCCTCAATACACAATGTTCACATAATTCCAATTTATCAATTCTTGCACCTTTTAACAAGCCTTGCTTTACCAGAATTTGTAAAGTCTTTTCACCAGTATGTCCCAAACTCATATGCTACAACTTGGTAGTTTATTAATCTCTTTCTTCCTTTGAAACTGTTGTTGATGTTGTCCCAATAACCGTACTACCAAGATAGTAGTACAAGTTATTCTTTCGAACACCTTTCATTGCCACAAGTGCTTCAAAAGTAACTTTCAATACCCCATTTTGTATGGTCTCGATGAAGCCTTTTGATTCTAAGACTCTCATAGCAATGAGATTTTTTTTCATATATGGAACATAATGAACATCTGTCAAGAACCTGGTTGAACCATCTTGATTCTTCAAACGAATTGTATTGATCCCTAAAACTTTGCATGGATAATCATTACCCATAAAACGAATTGTATTGAACCTCTCTTTGTTAGGAGACATATGGAAGGTACACACTGAATCAAAAAATTTATCACCAGGGTGGGATGCTATTGATGATCCAACCAATGCAAAATCTGAATTTGAATTGCTTTCAGCTACACATGCATCAGATTGCACAACTTTTTCTTTCTTTTGTTGCTTCAGATAATTTTTCTTTCAATGACTTTTCTCATGAAAAAAGACACATTCATCTTTACCAAGCCTTCTTTTTGACAAAGATCTACCTCTCCTTTCTTTCTGTTGTGTTTGTGGACGTCCTCTTACAGATAGTGCCTTTATTGCTTCATTTCTGCTTTCTTTTTTTATCTTTCTTTCTAATTTCATAACTATACAAAGCATTGAAAACTTTCTCAAAAGACACTTTATCCTTCCTAATGAGTAAGCTCGTAATAAGGTGATCAAAATCATCAGGAAGGAAAGCTAACAACATTAAGGCTAAATCTTCATCTTTAAAAGTTTCATCCATATTTAACAAATATGCTACTAATCGATTAAAAGAAGTAATATGGTCATTTATTGTAGTACCTGGAAGATATTCAAAACAGAATAACTTCTTCAAATAAAGCCAATTTTGTCCACTCTTCTTCATGAACTTGTTCTCCAACGCTTTCCACAATTACTTGTGGATGTCTCTTTCATGAATATGTACTTTTGTTCTCTTGAGAGACACAAACGGATTGTACCACATGTCAATCGATTGATATTTTCTCACTCTACTTCATCTACTCAATTTGTTTTATCTTCTTCAATGGCGATGTTAAGACCTTGTTGAAACAAAGCATCAAGAACTTCACCTTGCCACATATCGAAATGATAGGTTCCATCAAACCTCTACACCTCAAACCTTGCATTCATAACCATTGTTCTACCTGACGTGGATGATTGACCTTTGTTTGAAAGAAATTTTTCTTCCGCCATTTCTCCAAATTAGATCAACTAGCAACTATATTCTAATAGTAAACAAACAAACAAATACCTAGGTAGAAACTTTCGGCTTTGATTTCAATTATTGGGAAAATCGGGTATATTTTTATTATTCTAAATATTTACTATTCATTTATGATTTAAATGAATATAACTCAAACTAACCCGACAAAATAATGTTATTGGAAATATAATGCTATACAAGATATCTCAACAGTTAACTTTTAATAATATTTTATATTAAATAAGAGTATAATTACCATTTAGGGAAAAAATTTCTTTAACTTAATATTTTATCCATTATAAACAATGAGTTGTATAAACTAATTAATTAGATGCTAAACATTTAATTGTTTATGTGGTGACAAAGAAGGATATTCAAGCTGAAAACTTAATTCATGTACAGATTTCTCTTTATTCAGTTCATTCATGAATAGATTGATAGATGGTTAGACTTTGTATTTCTATTGCAATTCATTTTTTTTAATTAATTACCATTTGTTTAAAAAAATTATTTGTATGATATAATTTCTTTTTTAGATGAATTTTTATTTTTAATTTTTTAAAAAGATATGTTTATTTTTTAAATAAATATATATTTTTTAACGTCTTAAAAAATAAACATATATATTATCTTTTAATAAAAAATTAATCGTGAAACAAGATAAATAAACAAATCGGATTGATTCCGAATTTGATTCTTACTCTTTTTAGACCATAAATCCATAATTTGATATTTTCAATTCCTCACAATCGGATCGACATAATCTAGCTTGTTGAAACAGAACATTTATATCAAAATTATTAAAATATAAGGGGAAAGTTGAAAAAAAGGGACAGAAAAATCAACAGACAACTATAAAGTGATTAGTAGTGGATATAAATTAACCAAAAAGAGATAGGATTATTAGGTCAGTATATCTTTTGTGGCTGAAGTAACGCCATAAGAGTAACCAAATTAAAGAGTCGCATTCTCAATGATTCCAAAATCGCTTTGTGTACATAGTGAAATTGATCTAGCATAAACAGATGCAGTATTAAAGTATATATAAAGGCAGAATTCATGGTTAGAATTTATTCTATAATTTATGACACAATTATATCTAAACTATTTAAATTTAGAAGAGAAATAGAAAATTATATGTTTTTTAATTTTAAAATTAAGATATGATAAAATAATATATTATAATAACTGTTATTATTTTTATTATTGGGATGAGGTTTCAATCAAAAAAATTAATTTATTAAAAAAAATCTATTAAGTTTTAAGCTCCAATTAATAAAGTTAATTTATTAAAAAAAGTAATCCATTAAGTTTTAGTTCTCAACTAAAAAAATTAATCCATTAGAAGAAATAAAATATCCCAATTATATATCTAATTTATTATTAATATTTTTTTAATACGAGATTCTACAATTAAATGAGAATACATTTCTTCCATATATTTCAATCATGCTTCAATATAAAAGATCACTCATTTAATCCTATCTTTCAAATCATTGTTTATGATACATTGAGTTCATAAACGTGATAAGAAATAGTCAAATAACTTATGTTAATTTAATCAAATATTAAGAGTCTAAATAAATCTATTACAATATCACTTCTTGTGTATGTCTACCGAATGCAATTGTGCATTAACTTTGATACTATTTGCTTATTAACATGTTATAACCCAAAAAGTTAACGTATTAAGAAAAATAACATATGATAATTATACACCCAATAGGATAAATAAACTTAGAATATTACCTAATTTTTTTATAATTTCATGTCTTAATGATTGTACAATCTTATATCTTAATGGTTGAGATTTAAAGAATAAATTTTATTTTTCATTTTTTATAAACCTGATTAGATATAAGAATGTAAAATTATATATATATATATTTGACAAACTTGATAATCTATTAGTGGGTTTTGGTCAATATTAATAGTATACAAAAAAGAATATTAACTGGCTTTGAAGCAAGCGGGTGAGTAAAATAAACTGTTAATAATGGTGAAAACAGAGTCACGTAACAGAGCATTGGTAGTACACCAGTACTGTTTAGAGGTCCAAAGAAAACCGAAGAAAATTTGCTCCGTGGTTAGGGCACCAATGAGTTTCTAGAAGTGTGAGTGTGAATGAGGACTAGAAACAGGTTATTGTCTGCCCCAAAATTGAACTTATATATATATATATATTGATGATGTGAATAATATTCAATTAACATTAATTAATTAACTAATGTCCCTCGTTGCATATATATATCAATTTAATACATAATATAATATTCCTTTTGTATATAATTTGGTAACGATGCTGACCTAAAATTTTAAGAACCAACAAATTAAGTGGAAGCTGACTATCATATATAAAGCAGAGACTTTGTGATTCCAAAAATCATTAGAAATTCAAAAGTTGGAAACTTGGCTGCAAATAATAAGCCCTAATTTTGGTTTCTTTCGTAGGAATAGTCACCATTAAACTAGCTAGCTTTTTAAAAAAAATTGCTCCATTTATAGTGCATGAAAGCGTAAGAAAAATCCAAAGCGTGTGATTCATGATGTTACATAATTTTGTGTCGTACATAATATTTATTTATGAATTGATAAGTCAGTGCAATGACACTACTATATACGAGCAATTGCGTTTCACACTCAAAGTTAGGTAATTGTTAAAAGGAACACATCGAAATAAAAAGTAAAAAAAAAACATGAAAATAATATATGTAATTCCTTCTATAGCATCTAAGGTTGTCCAAAAATCGAACCGGTTCGGTTCGATCCGTATTAATCAAAATCGATTTTAAAATGATCCAATCTGATTATAAAATATTATAAATCAGCTGAATAGGATCGATTTTATTAAATAAATAATTTTTTTATATAAAATATTATAAACCGAAGTATATATATATATATATATATATATATATTGTTTTCGAGTTAAGTCATTCAGTCGTTAACCCTAACCCTAGAAATTATAATTCCTCATTTCCTCTGCGCTCTGCGTTTGTCGTCTAGGCTCTAGGTTTGGTCGTCGTTGCTTCCACCAGCAACTAGTCATCGTTCCTCGTGTTGCTTTCACCAACAGTTAGCCACCGTTCCTCGCATTGCTTCCACCAGTAGCTAGCCATTATTCCACGCGTTGCTTCCACCAGTAAAAAGCTACCTCTTCTCGCATCGCTTCCACCAGCAACTAATCATCTCTCTTCGCGTCACGTCGTGTCATGACAACCATGGACGAAAATCACGAAATAGGTATGTGGTCTACTACTACTGGTAGTAGTTTTTTCCTGAATAAACTGAATAGCAAGTCTGAAGTCTGAACTCTGAAATCTGAATGGTATGTCATGTTTTTGTTAGTCTGAAGTCTGAACAATTTTTTCTCACAGAGTTCAGTTTTTTTTAAATGATGGAAACTAATTAATATTATTAAAACTTAGAATTCAGTTAAATTGTTCGTATGTTGCCCCTCTTTTAAAGCTTAATTATTTTGATTAAATTCTCTTTTTATATTAAATATATATAGTTCATTTTATTAATGTTTGATCATTATGAATGTCAAGAGGTACATGTTTAGTAAGAATAGAGGTAACAAAGGCATCATTTTCTACCCACGAGAATAAAAAATCTATGTTATCAATTTGTTCGTCTACATAACTCATTTTTCATTTTAAGCTAATTATAATCATCACGATGCATTCCACTTTTCTTATACACACTATGATCTTCTGTTAGAAGGTAGAGTTATTTTTTACCTGTTGGATCTGATTCCAATTCTAATCAAATTGTTATCAATATTTGTTTGATCTAGAAAGTTAATTAAACTTGGAGCTCAAATTAATGTCTTTTTGATGGTCTGGAGAGTGTTCTCAGGGCTGGTTCTGAGTGAACAACAACCACTGTGGACTCGTTTAGATAATAACTTTCTCTTTCAAAGAAAAAGTCACAAGTTTAAGAACATTTGTATCCGATATATATATATTTATTTATATGACTATTCCTCTACATTTAAAAAGTGTTTAAACAAATTGCCTTAGTATAATCACAGAATACATTGATCTTTACAATTAAATGTGTTTTTTATTAACATGATTTGTTAATATAACTTTTTATATATAATTTATTAACATGATTTATTAATGTAATTGAATAAATTGGTTTTTACCATTAAATATTTTTTATTAACATGATTAGTTAATATAACTTTTTATATCTAATTTATTAAAATGATTTGTTAATATATATATATATATACCTACTAAAAAGAAATTAAATTTTCAAACAAAATATATCAAATAAATAGAAATAGAAAAACATAAATATTATTTATCTTACAAATTAGTTCATTTTATTAATGTTTTATCATTATGAATTTCAAGAGTTTAAGGAGTTGGTTTCATATGGTTTAATATATGAACTGACATTTTATTGATCAAACTGTAACTAATCGATTAAAATTTTAATTAATTAAATTTAAATTGTGGTGATTTATATAGATGAATTAATTTGTATTTTTGTCATAAAATGTACATAAATTGTGGTGTTTTTGTTTTATATGTTCTTATTAAATCATATTAGTTCTTAATTTTTAAAATGTACATAAATAATGTTTAAATTAATATTGTTATAGATTACATAAAATTTCTGAATACCAAACTGTATTATTAAATCATTAACGCCCGATATCATATATGCAGCCATAAACTAAATATTTATGTAGATAATTATATTTTAAATGTAACTAATCAACAAAGTTAATAAATAATAAAAAACAAAGTTTTTATTAGCATTCTTGATCCATTTAGGAGTTCTTTGAATCCTAAAATGGTAGAGATATTAGTATGTAGTCAAAATTGGTTTCGTTCTTCCATTAATAATGACTATGTCCTCTTACCAGAATACAATGATGACCTAGAGATTTATGAAGATGTTGATTTTGTTTGATTGTAGAGTTCATTAAAGACACTACAATGATTGTTGATGATTAATAATGAGTAAGTTTTAAATATTATTATCTAATGATATATTATTATTGTTTATGAGTTTGGATGTTTGTATATGTTTAAGAATTCTGTGTAAACGAGATATTTGAAATTCATTTCTTCATGTCTAATTTTTTTTATTAGATTTTGATAACATCTTATGTATTTATTTATGTATTTAATAATAATATCTATCTATGTATGATAATAAATAAGCATCACATTTGATTGTATCATATTAAACTAAATCATATTTATGTATTATTAATTGTTAAAAATTGTTAACTAAATCGGATCAAATCGGACCAAATCGTTCAGTTATAACATTTTAGATAACCGAATGATCTGATCCGATCCGATTTAGTTAAATTTTTTTAAACAAAACCGAATCGGACCGGACCACGAACACCTCTAATAACAACTCATAAGTTGTCTTCTATTACTACGTACAAAACTACTCACGCGCCATATATAAAAGTGCTATTTGAAACGTATAGTTGTTGTCTATTCTAGTATTGTCCGATTAATTTCTACTTTTAATTAATGCTACCTTTGTTTTGTTTTTTTTAATCTTTGTTCATTTCTGTAACTTTTAAATATTTCCTCATAAAATGTAGTGTATATGTTGTCTAGTCTAGTATTGTCCAATTAATTTCTACTTTTAGTTAATGCTAGCTTTGTGTTGTTCTTTTAAACTTTGTTCGTTTTTGTAATTTTTAATTATTTCCTCATAAAATCTAGCGTATCAGATACACCTTTTTTATATACCTCAATAAGAAAATGTGTATCCATTTGATTGATTTAGACCCCCAAGATGTTTAATGGAATTGATAATTAAGGAAAGCTTGATGAAATATCAGAAAAATATTGGTAATTTGTAGTTCTGTACATGGAGACACGTCCACATGAAATACTGTGTAGAGTTATATATATATACTCCATTAGATTACATCCCTTGCCCTCTCTTTTTGGTATATAAATTTCAAATTATTATTTTTACATACACTCAATATACAAGAAAATATGAAATAAATTAATTATGCAATATCGTGTGGAGGGATGCATTCATTTGAATTTTTTTATTAATTTTATTAAAGTTTTAAAATTTAAAAATATTCAATTAAAATTTTGAGAGAATTTCATAAAAACTTAGATATATTTGAAGTATTTACAAATTTAGATATATTGATAAATTATTGATTGCTTAGGATTATAAAAACTTACCAATTTTTATAAATTTTGATAGATTTATGAGTTTAAATTACATGTTATAAAATCTTTTGTTAAATTTGGGTCTAACTTCATCTCAAAACTCAGGTTATGAGACGGAGGATTACCTTTATTTATATATGTGTTTGATACTTCATGTTCAATCGATGTAAGACATTTTAACACTCCCTCTCACATCAGTAGTTCATCGATGGACGGTGATGAGCTTACAGTTGCGTGTCACGGGATGAGCTTGCCCGCTCTAATACCATGTTAAATTTTGGGTCTAACTCTATCTCAAAACCCAAGTTATAAGATGGAAGATTGTCATTGTTTATATATATGTTTGATATTTAATGTCCAATCGATGTGAGACATTTTAACACTCCTCCTCACATCGGTAGTTTATCGATGAACGATGGTGGGCTTACAGCTGCGTGTCACGGGATGAGCTTGTCTGCTCTGATACCATGTTAAATTTGGGTCTAACTTCATCTCAAAACTCAAGTTATGAGATGAAAGATCACCTTTATTTATATATGTGTTTGATACTTCATGCACAATCGATGTGTGACATTTTAACATCTTCATCTATTTTCTTTAGAGCCAAACATTTATAACAATTTATATTTATTAATTTTGGATCTATCATTCTCAATTATTATTAATATAAATAAATAAAATTTATTATAATACACATAATTTTTTTCAAAATTCAAAAAAATATTTAAATGTTTTGGAAAACTCTAATCAATATAACAGTTTAACAAGCACGTTAGCTAGCTAGCTAGCTAGAACGTAGAGCTACTATTCATTCCTTTATTTTCGGTGCTCTTACAAGTAAAGCTAAAACTTATAAACTCACAGGAAAACAACAAAATATAAGAAATAAATATCTCAAAAAAGAACAAAAAAATAAGGAGAAAAAAGAGAAAACATAGGAATATATGTATTATTTTTAGTATTTATCATTATTTTAATTTTAATAACAATAATAATATTATTTTCATTAAATTTAATTTATATTATCATATTTATTTTAATTATATTTCTATTTTATGAATTAAACATCAATTAATAGCAGAGCGAAGAGCTGGTAGATGAGGTTAAATACACCTTTTAGTAGAAAAATTCTCATTTAGATAAGACCTTACAGTTTTTTTTTAAAGCTACATTATATACATTTGTAATTAAGTCTCAAATTCTAAAATATTTATATGTTTAAATAAATTTTACTTTGTTGAATCATAATTTATCAACAGTCATTTTATATCTTAGGAAAAAAAAACATAACTTTGTCGGATGAAACTAACTTCATCTGTTGGTTAATAGCATGTCACCATTGACTCAGGTCAACGATAGCACTATTCAATTAAAGTAAGATTTGTTCAAATTGTAAAATAGATTCTAATTATCACTATTATAAAATATTGAATTTGAGTTGAGATTTAAAGTTAATTCCCTGAAAAATCGACCCTATTCACGTAGTTTTTAGCATCGGTTGATGTGTTGAATCGACACTATACGTAGGACATAATATCGATTCTACGTTTAGCATTGATTTAACACGTCAACCACGTTATATATGTGAATATTTTTCTTTTTTCCTCTTTCTTTTTCATTAGATACAACATTTTTTTATTTATAGAATAGTAAACAACACCCAAAATCGACACTCTTCTTCCATTCTTTTTCATTTTCTGACCACCTACGATCATCAATTTCAGCGTCATTTAATGGGTTTTCTTATTCTCCAAATTATTTTCCAGATCTCATATTTTTTTAGTGAAATACTCAAAAAAATTATATCTATTTTCTCACTTATAAAACATCATTTTTTTTCTTTATTTTCTTCATTTTGTCACTTCATTTACTCTTATAAGTATTTTTATTAATCCTACGCACTTATTATTCGTTTTGTATTATTTTTTGTATATTATGTGTATAGATTTTTACATTATGTAGGTTTTGTATAAGTATTTCGTAAGTATGTTTATGTGTATATATTTATTATGTTTGATTTTTATGTAATTATAATCAATTATTTGTATTATTTAAACTTTGTTAAATAGATTTTGGTTTTTTTTTTCTATTATATGTGATCGAATACAGGTTCTAATAGGTAAAATATGTAAAAATAAATAAAAAATTAAGTCGATTCACGCGTTGAACCGACTTTAAATTTTAAGTCTTACCATTTAAAATTGGCTCAATAAACTGACTTTAAATTAATTTAAAATCAGATAAAAATCAACTTTAAATCCCAATTTTGTAATAGTATATTTTGGATATTCTAAATTGACTAGTGATGTTTTAATTTATCACTTTAATAAATTGAAAAATTATAGATCAAGTTCAAGTTATGAGAGAATTTTATTGCTCCAAAAACAAAGTGCTTGGAGTGGAAGCCTACAACACCAATGTAACTACAAACAAAAGAACGAAGGTTTTTGGAATATGATTTGGTCTTTAAAAGTTTACAATAAAATAAAATCATTCACTTGACAATATACAAATGATATTTTGGCTACTAACATGAATTTCATTAACACATCATTTTCCTGAAATAATCCACTAAAGGGGCAAGATTCTATTTGTACTCTATCTGAGGAATGCAAATTAATTTCTTGTGCTCTTTATCAAGAGTTAGAAATATATTTTGAAGAGGTTGAAATATTTTTTTTAAAAGGAGTATTAAAATCGTCTTCTTTTTTATTAAATAAAGAAAATATTATATATTAAGATTCAAACTAGAGTATAGGATGGTAGGAATAGATAGTCTGGACTACAAGTCAATCAATGTCTTAAGTGTAATTTTGTATACAAAATAGTAATGTTAAGATTTATGATAGATTTTTCTAAATCAAAGATAACTTTCATGTCATGTTACAAAAAAGACATAAAATTAACACATTATAACTTATAACAAAAATTATCTAACATAAATAATTTAAGGCCTTTTCCAGCATTGCATTTTTTAACTGCTTTGTTGGATTAGTTATACTTATGTTTCTCTCAAAAAATATATAATAATTTAATAAGTATTAATTTTATATATGTATAAATGTTAAAAACTAAAAATGAAATAAATATATTAAAACATAAATAATAAGATATAATTTAAGATTTCATACTTAGAGTATATTTAAAAATACATATAATTAAAAAATAAAATAATAACATATATATAAATATTTTTTTGTTTGTATTTGTTGTATCCATTTCTTGAATATGTGAAATAATAGATTTGCAAAATGAATGAAAAATAATCGAAAAAATATTAATTTTTTTAAAACAAAAGGAAAAATTATTAAATATAATTTGATATAATTAATATTATATAAAATTAAAATTTAGAGTTAAATAACATATGAAAAACTTTAAGATATGAATAAAAAACTTTAAACTTTAGTTTTAAATTTCTCATTAAGTTTTTTTTTGTTTTTATTTTTAAAATATTTGATATTAATATTTTATTATCAAAATTAAATTTAAATATGTAAAATATTGTTAGATTAAGTCGTATTGATTTAAGAAATATTTTTATACAGCATATAATATTATAATTTTAATATATACAACTAGTTAATGTTTGTCAAATGCATGTGTTTAACTTTTTTATTTACATTCATTTATATTATTTTTATCCATGTGTCTACTAAATATTGTTGATACATATAACGATATATCAAACTATATACCGAAAAAATTAAACATAATCAATTATTATAAATAAAATATTTATTTAATCTTAAAAATGTATTTACTGTTAATTCTTTTGTAAAAAATTTAACCTGTGCTACTGCCCCATGTAGCCCTCAATGTGCTTAGCTAATGCTATTTATGTTAAGAGAAAAATGAGGATACCAAATACTTATTGGTGGATTATGAATTTGCTATCGAAGTTTTTACAAAAATAGGACTTATTGGTGTATTTAACATACATGATTGGATGAAAACTTTTTGGAAATGAGAATGTATTTTAAAATAAGATCATATAAGTTGAAGAAGTTATTTTGAAAATTAATGTTCAATTGAAAGAATTGCAATATGTTTAAATGGTTTTAGTATTACTATTATTTTAATCATGTAATAAATCTTATCAGACAATTTTTTTTTTCCTTTTAAGACTTTTGATAGTCTGTTTAAATCACTACTTATAATTTTTTTTAACTTTAACGAAGTAACATCAAATAAAAAAAATCTAAGTATTCTGCTTTGTATCAGTCGATTACTTTTAGATAAGAATTAATATCAAATAACTCATATATATTTAACAAATAGTTACTTAGAAAATGTAATAATACAAAAAATGGCGAATAATATTTTCTTAAATATAAATAAAATAATAAAGCATAATTTTAAATTTTAAAATGTAACATAATAAAAATATTGATATTTATTATAATTATTGCTCTTTTCGTCACCTAATAATTCAATATAATTAAAAATAATTTTTAAATGTAAAATAAAAAAAAAAGATAAAAAATTAAATATATAGTAAAATAAATTATGGACTTCTAAAAAAAAGCATTCATTCAATTTTTAACGAGGGTGGTGGTTTATTTGTGATGAAAGACAAACAATAAATTAACGTGTTGGGAGAGAGTAACACATATATTAAAAATGCTATAAAAAGAGTGATAAAATGAAATTTAGTGATATTATTTTAAATTTAATACTTCTTTTATATTTGATCAAACCTTCAAAGTATCATCCAATACTTTTTTAATATATATTTGTCATCAATTATTTAAAAAAAATCAAATGGTAAAATGTATTTTAGTCTTATGACATGAAATAGTTGAGAAATTTTATAGCCACATATAAATTTGTTTAATTCATTGTTTCAATTTTTTTTCTGTTCAACTGTAGCGCATGTCACAAATCACATCGGATGACATAATCAATTTCAACGTTTGTTTGTTTGTTTTTTCTTTCTCTTTTATCAAATATTTTTTTGTGTAAAATAATTAGTAGTACACGCTAAAATCGAAGCATAAGAATTAATCTCCTTATATTTTTATCCAATTTGTTATATTAATAATACTTTAATTTTATTTGTGATATTTTTTATCTATATTTTTAAAAGGTAATTCAATGATGTCATATTTTAAAAAGATAATAATATGGTATTATTTTTTTATTTTATTGAAATTTTTTATATTTATATAACACATACTTTTAAAGAAGGGTATTTATATTTTTTTTATTATTTTAAAGTTTTTAAATATATATTTTAATATTTTTAACTCATTTTAACTCTTTATTTTATGACTTTAATGAGTAAAAAAATTAAATATTTATTTAATGACTCAAAAATTATAAAAAAACTGTTAATATTTCAAGAAAGAATGAAACAAAAACACTAAATTGTTTTCATTAAAAGTGTATGTATTGTACAAATTAATATGAAAAATTTCTAATAAAATAAAAAAATGAATTAAATTGGTATCTTTTTAAACGTGACTTATGATCTAGGTGGTATGTATCCACACTCTATATTTTTTTTATATAATAAAAAATGAATTTTTTGTTTTTTAAAAAATTATGATAAAAGAAATTTAAAAATAAAATTAAGGTACTATCAAGATACCAAGCCCTATTTTATTTATTTGTTTATATAAAAAGATAACTAAACTTGCTTATATGTTTTGATTTTGATTTTTGTCAACATTAAATATAATTATACTTTTTAGAATTATAAGATTAATTAAATCATTAAGATTACGGAGGATCTTCGAGGTGATCTTTGACTCTTTATACTTAAGGTAGTAACAAACGAGAAAATTTATATGAGATTATAATTTTGTTTTGTAATTATGAAAAAATATCATGTTTAATTATGATTCTCAAAGAAGATATATTTTAAGTTGTTTTATATATGTATACATATGTGAATATATATAAGAGAAAGAGTTAACATGATGGTTATTTTTTAATAAAATATGATTGATTTGTTGTAATATCGTAAAAACTTATTCATAATTATCTATTTATAATAATTAAAAAATAATTATTATGTTTTTATTTTTTTTATTGAAATTATCTTAAGTTTATGTTTATATGATAATTAATTGTGTATTGAGTTTTATCCATAATTTTTTTTTTTTTATGTTTGTAATCATTTTTTACAAAATTATACCTAACAATGTATATATAACGGGTAAGGTAAAAGGCCAACACTATTTGATAATTTGAGGTCTTTGCAACGCCTTCTGTCTCCGACTAATGATAATCCTAATATTCTTCGCAGTTGTCCCCTAAAAATAAGATTATATATGGTGCAAGCTGATTTGAGAGTATTATATATCGGTAGTGTCTTTATTCTTATTCTGTGTCCTAAAATTCTTGATGAGAATATGACCTAATTATCGTATTGAAGGCCGAGAAAAAGCTGGAGGAAGTTATGGAAAAAGTTGAAAATAAATTAATAATTTTGGATTCTTAAACTTGCAATTCATTTTATTTTTAGTTTATACTAATAAATTAATGATTTAATTATATATTATAATTTATTTTATAAATAAAATTTCATTTTTGACAGTATATTTTTTTTATCTTCATATAGCGTAAAAATAACATATAGGTTTTTGCGCATGTTAAATTTTTTTTTAAATGTAAAAATAAAAACATAGAAATAATTGAATCCTCTTGAAAATCATAGGGTAAATAAATCAATTCTCCACTTTTCTTAATTTAATTTTCCTAAATCAAATTCTCAGATAGATCAATGGGTGATCAAGTGTGATCAATGACTTTAATTAATGTCCACTAGAAAAAAGAAAACAAGTTAGTGGATCTCTCAGCATTTTTGATAAGCTATATATCTTGTAGAAATTAAAGTTTCATTACACGAAATTTTCATGATGGTTATGATCTCCCTTATGCTCATCATCTTGTTTAATTAGTGCACCCACAAACACAAACAGTGTTTAATTTCTTCACTCAAATTAAAAAAAATTATAATAATTATAAATTAAATTAAATTAGCATGCACAAACAGTATTTTCTTTACTCAAATTTTTATTTAAAAAGAAAAAGAATAAAATTAGTACGGAAATTTCATTTACGAATAATCAGCAACATTTTTTATTAAATTTGTTTTCAATATTTACTAATTTTACAAGAAACATAAATTTATGCAGGCCGATGGCGAATGTTTTTTAGTCCGAGAAAAATAAAACTCGTCACTCCGCATAAATTCGAAATAATAAATAAATTAATGTGACTACTTGAACAAATTAAAAGAAAATTAAAAAAAAAATGTGATTGTTCCTGGCCTCTAAAACTTAGATGTATAATTGTTTTTTACCAAACAAGGGTTTAAGAAGGGAGGAGTCGATTAGGATATTCCTGGACAATATCATATCTTTTATTTAATAGAGGATGGGCACAATTAAATTTGCAAATCATCACAATTAATCAATAGTTAAGTTCATTAATTTGTTTAGGGAAAAAAAAGGTTTTTATAATGCATACACGTATTAAATATGTGTGAAAATGACTCTTTTTTATTTATTTCCAGGTATATGAGAATATCGTAGAGAATGTACTTTCATTACAAGTTGTAAGACGGATGGAGCCGATATTACATAATTAAGGATGTGTATTATTTATTTGCACGTTTCTGTTTAAATGAAGAGATCTTCAATAAACAATAAATATGCCTTGTATATATATTCACAAAAAGATTGTAAAATTAATCCTGGTATATATATCTTGTACGCATGACTTATACTTACGGAATCATATGCTTTGTATATATATATATATATATATATGTTTTGCTTAAATAATAAACCATTAATTAATTTATATATTCTGGAATTAAGACAACTTCTGTTGTATGATCTACTAGTACTAGAATATTATTCTCATCATCTTATCCCAATTCTAGACTAATTTGATATTCGACAATTCTTAATAGAGAATTTTTTTAAAAATTAATTTATGTAGGGGAATTTTGTAATATTATTCTGAAGTACTATCCATCTGCTTATACTGGGAGTTGTGAATTTCAGTAATATAACTCTGGACGTAGAAATTTTTATTTATTTTTGGACTAAACCCTGAATGAAAGCATTCTGATATATATAAGTCTCTCATTTCCAATAGTATATGCCATATGGAACATATATAACTTGTGTGAAAAACAACGATTCTATGCACAATTGAAAGACTAGCTAGCTAATTAATGCTATTTCAATGCTGCTTTAGTCCTTAATTAACTAAGATATTAATTAATTGGTTGTTATTTAGGGATATTACCAGATATTTTACCTTAATATTTATCTCATGGCCAGTAATATGAATATTGCCTGTCAATATTGATTTTATGTGGACACTGGACATGCAGTTCTATTTATTGCTTTTTTTTTTTTTGCTTCAAAATATAAAAAAATTATTAGTCACTGAATTATCTCAAATTATTTTTTTATTATCTAATATAATATACCTATTTTTCCTAGAAAATAAAAGCTTTTGGGCATGACTTAATGTCGAGCAAAAATGAAATTTCTTGTTACAAGTTGTTTGTTAGATACGTACTCTCTTAAAATCTTAAGATATTAGGGAAGGTGATAACTATATTTTTACACATTTTATCATTTTTTTTCATGAATGTCGGGTCTGTGCATGATGTGCATGATGTAAGTCAAACATTTATAATTCATAAATTAGAATTATTAAACTTTTAACACATGACTTATAACTCTGATATCATGTTAAAAATTGTTAGTCATTAATTCTCTCAAAAGTTTAATGTGTCATAATTTTGCTTATTACTACTAAATGATTAGCGATAGATTTGATAACACAAGATAATCTTCAATTGACAAGTTATTTTTGTGCACAATTTAAAGTTGTGGATATAGTTATGTCACTCTTGGTAGAGAAAAACTTGAGAAAGTTGATTGCAACACTTGCCATTTACTAAGTTGTTGTATGAGGTTTGACAAGATGAATTGAAGCACTTGTCGAAAAAAAATTCAAATAGTTCTAAAAATATGAAATAGATGCAAATATCTAACTCTTTACAATTCCATTCAATTGAGTCCAAGTCTTAAAATTAGGATTAATAATTTGAATGGCCAGTACAAACATTGATGGAAGAAGAATTGAAGAATTAATGATCATTTCCATGCCATAGGATGAAATTAATGAAAGAAGTTGCATGCAATGATAGATTTAGGATTTACATTCAAAAGAGGTATCATACACACGGTAAAAAAAATATTAGTTATTTTTAATTGAAAAATATGTTATATGTATCTCATTTTAGTAAAAATATATTTAAATTATTAATTTTTATTGATATATTAAGTGTTAAAAGATTAAAATTTAAAATCAAGGTGGATTATAATTACATTTTATGCATTAATTTATTTATAATTTTATGAATATTACACCTAAACAATTTTTTGTCAAAAATTGAGGTGGGACAAATTGATGAATGCATCCGTCCCTGGTTGCTTGCACCAGAACAAGAAGTTAAATCGCTCAAGTTTTATTGAAAAACTAATGATTTAGGAGGAACAATAATTGGAGATGTGGAATTGGATTGATCAATAGGTGATGTTGATTTTTAATTGTTGTTGTAGAGTTCCTAAAACCATGATTAGTTCTCCGTGAAGCCATAAGAGCATAATTTATCAGTTAATTTGATAATATGTTAAAAATTGTTATGTTTTTAAAAAAATTGAGATTTTAATAACTATTTACCTTATATCAAAATTATAGATCATTTATTTGAACCCTAATAACCTTAATTTTTAAATTATAAGTGTTGGATTCGATAATGTATAAAGAGTATACTTATAAGAGAGTGATAAATGTAGTAAAATAATAACTAAAACTTTTGAAAAAATTCATAACAAAAAAACTTTGCCAAATTTAAGTGATATATCATATGGATATTGGCTAACGTGGGTTAATTATGAGTTAATAAGGTCCTAAGATCTTTTTTTTTTTTTTTTTTTGCTACCAAAGGCCTTGAGTTATTATACTTAAAAGTTAACATTTTGGGTAGAATTTCATGTCTCTTACGAGTTAAAAATAATTGATATCAGTTAAATTTAAATTTAATGATGATGATTTAAAGAATGCTTTTTGATCTAAAAATATTTCTCACCTTTTCTTTCTTCTTTTTGTGCAATGGAAATGTATTGAATTTTTTGTCGGTTTACTCGCTTGAATCATATCACAAAAGTTATATAGTTGAGCATTCAACTTAAACTTTTTTTAAGAATAAAATTTTATTACTAATAGAAAGAAAGCAATTATATATGACGATTTTAAAGTTAAACACTGTTTGTTATTAAAAAAAAAAACAAGCTATACACTGTTTATTTTGTTCCTTTTCATCAGCCTATTAGGGAAAATGTTGCCGGATCGATTTTGGTACCAAAAATAATCAAAATTCTTCCTCTCTCTTTTTTTTTAAATAGGAAACACTCAAAATTCTATGAAACCATATCAGGAGTATGTCAAATCTATCCATATCAAACAAATTACCCAATGAGAGACAAGATGGATATCAAATGCAAATAAGGACCTCTAATTGTTTTGTTAAAAAAATGTTTACTTGATAGATAAAATAATTTACATCATACAATTTAATTATTATTATTTTTAATAAATAATCTTATACCTATTTTACCATCTAACATCCCGAATTTTTCATCCAAATAATAAATAACCATGTGATCTCTACAAAAGGTACCCAAATTACTATTCCTCGCGCTCTCATTCCAAGTAGAAACTCCAAACATATTTGCACATCAATAACAAGTGTGGATGGTTTAGCCAGGTGGGTGTCCCCACTTTAAATCTATGAATCTCCACCGTCCAATCTACCCTTCTTTCCTCTATATATTCACTACTCCCCCTCACTTCTTTGCCCAACTTCTTCCTTCTTATTTGGCAAATCATCCCTGCCTTCTTACCTCTGTTCTTTATTAACAAAGCAAAGACTCTTCCTTTTCACAATTTTCAATGGATTGCTTAGAGGTCTTCAAGGAGGTAAGCAAAGCTAGCTTCAATGGCCTCCCTTTGTCTCTATTTTTATCTTACTCCTCCGTTCATTTCTCTCTCCACCATTTGCATATTGGTTTGAGCTCATCAAATGAGCCGTACATGCATTGATGCAATAGACTACTATTTTGCTCTAGAAATGATAAAGTATTAGTTATTTTGAGTAACATATAACATTTTCCTTAAGTAATATAGTAAATTAATTAATTAATTGCAGAGTAAACTGAAAGAAGATATAGAAGAAAATCAGGCTTGCACTCTTGATGGCTCAGTTGACTTGCATGGACGCCCTGCAATGAGAACAAAATCTGGTGGATGGGTTGCTGGAATTATCATACTCTGTAAGCTAGCTTGCTCGATCCTTTACATATTAAACCCATTTTCAATATTTTTGATAAACGTTAATGAAGCTCAAGATTGCTTAGCTTTGTGATTGTTTACATTGCTTACCAAAACTTTATCAGTCGTCTAGAAAGTTTATTTATACCCTTTGTGCCCATTGAGATTACACATTGTTTTTCTTTTTAGTCTTCTACAAATGTACAAAGCAGAATAAAAATCACTAAAAAAGTCCTCTGCTTTTATGTATGCTAGCTAGCTATAAAAAAGTGATCTTGAACGATATCTACACATAATTTCTGAAAATTAAGACTAACCCATGGTGATTTTGGGTATTCTTCCAAACCTTCGTGAACTTTTATGGAGAGAAATTATTCAAATGATTTTTTTTTAATTCTGTTTTGGATAAGTAGTCAGGAAGGGTTTGTAAGAGGGACTGAATTTCAAACCGAAAAAAGGCAAAAGATAAGTGAAAGAAGAAGGTGCAGCAGATATTTGGTTACATTTGGCACTGAAAATCAAAACAGGTGTTGCAGCCTTGTTGCATGCACCAGTGCTTTTGCCGAATACTGCTATATAATACTAGTTGAGATACATCCGCACTTGGCTATACGATCATAGATGTAAAGTGAGCCAAGGAACTTTGTGAGATTTTAATATCTAAGTGGTATCAACTAACAGAGTATGACAAAATGCATTTTCCTCTTTTGCCAGCTAATTTGATAATGATCTGCCCACACAACTCTAATAACTCTAATAAATACAGGGCCAATTCATAACTGTGTTTCTAGAAAGAGAAACAGACCAAGAAGAAATGGAGAAAACTGGTTAGACAAGTATAGGGCAACATCCATTTATAACCTTCTTTAATTATCAGGTTTGATACTAGACGACATGAGAAGGGTAGTGTCAACGAGGGATAGAGAGACAGAGAGACGGTGACGAAAGCATGCATTCTAAAGTTAGACGTCCTAGACACGTAACCAGTCTTTTCTATTCAATCTTTGCCTTAAATTTATACATACCACTTATTAATAATGTTTTTTATTTTTATTTTGTCTAGACTTCTTAGATTTTATATTTTTAAAATATGAATGTTATCTTTAACTACCCATCAATGCTTAGTTAAAATGTGAAATTTATGATAGCAAATTCATGAATATTTTTTAAATTAAATTATTTATGTTATTTAATTCTTTAAATTATAAGTAGTATTATTAGTTTTAAAATAAAATATATTATTTTGATAATTTTTTATTAAAATATAATTTTTTAAATAGATATTTTAATATAAAAATATTAAATTAATATATTTTATTTTTAATTATTTAATTAAAATAATATTTTAATAGAATAATGTAATTTATCTTTGATTATTTTTTATAAAATAAAAAATAATTTATAATTTAAAAAAACAAGTAACACAAATAATATAAACCTTAGTATCCTTTGATTTTTACGGTCATTTGTGCGAAAATTATGGTCAAATTTGCAATGTTTGGATCTAAGATTGAGACCAGAAAAGAGTAGCGGTAATAATAATAATAATAATAATAACAATAATAATAAGAGTTTTCTTAGTTATTAATAAGCATTTTATTTTAAATTTTTGTGCAACTTGTTTATTTTAAAAGTATATATAAATTTATCTTAGTTTAATTATTTTAATATCATTACTATTTAAATATATAAAAATTAGGTAACTTCATAAATAATTAATAAATTTTTCAATATAAAAATATTTGTTTTTCGTTAATGATAAACTTATTTTTTATAGTGTCACATGATTTTTATATGTTTAAATTATATTTAAATTAAAATAATTAACCTATAATTAACTTATATACTTATTAAAAATAAAGGATTTATAATCCATATATTAAAAAATCAAAAATTTCAAGAAAATTAGTTTGAGCTTTTTTTTCAAATATTAGTAATTAACTCATAAACTATTGCATTATTTTATTATTTCCTTTTTTTATTTTTATTTTATCACTCTTCTTTTCAATACAAAATCTAAGATACAAACAAATAATCAGGACTCAACTCTCCTCTCCTTTCTTTCTCGAGCCAATTATTTCTATCTAAAAGTTGATTGTGTATTTGTGCGCGAGTTATGCTTTATCAGGTTGGTTTTTTTTTTTTTTTTACCCCATGTTTTCCCTCGTTTACAATTCGTTTTATTTAGTGGAATATCGACTATACATTTATAAATTCAAAGCATGACCTAAAATTCAAAATATCTATAAAAAAAAAAAGTGTGTCCACTTTCATGATTAGAAAAATAAAAGTATATTTTCATCCGTAATATCCACGCAAATTCATGGACATGGGTTATTTTATATTGTTAAAAAAATAAAAATCTCTTGCCTTTCTTGTAGCATAATACTTCTATTCCATTTTTTAGAGAGAAAATGGCTAACAATAGGATTAAGCCTTTTCATCTTTCTTAACACTCATCAAATATGCAAGCTCGTAGAAAATATAAAGAACTTGATAGTGAAATAATTAGTTAAAGGTCGTCTTTATGTTCCATCTCTACTTTTATTTTTGGAAGTTAAATAATAATTAGTAAAATTTCTTTTGCTCTACCTCTTATTAGATTTATCTAGAACAGTTTTGTTTCTGACACTCTTTACTCTACTTTCTATTTTTTATTAAACCGAACATTTCTTCAAGATAATATCCACACTTTAAAAACTTTTTTATGCATATCATGATTTTTTCGTTTTTCTACCAATATCGTCCATTGCTAGAGGCCTTACTATGTGCTTTTAAATACATGTACAGAAACAAATATTTCTATTTAGAAATAGTAAGGAAGTTAAAAATGAAAACACATTCCAAGGATGTCATTTCTCATTTATCTATATATCCCGTACTATTAAAGATGTAAATTGAGATAAAATATTAATGTTAAATTTAATTAGTTTTTAAAATACATTTCATCTTATTTTACTTCATTTTTAATGAAATGAGATAATAATGCGATATATTAATTGAAATATCTCATTTATCTTTAATTGTTCTAAATGAAATAAAATAAGAATACAAAATATAAAATATGATACATGATTATTTATAATGTAAGTTTAATAATAAAACTGATACAACATATGTTTAAATTAGGTTAATCATAGTTATAATTTAAATAAGATTATATTTAAATAAAATAAAATAATATTGTTTTATGAACTTATTAGAGATATTAAATAAAACATAGATGAAATAAAACATTTTACATGTCTAACATAATAAACTAAAAAAAAGAGAGGGAGAAATAAAGAAGCATATTTTCTTAAATTTTTACTTATATGCATGTTTTCTTTCCCATTGCATGTATCTCCCGGCACTCCTAAGTACCACATATCTTAAAAGTTTAACAGAGGAATAGAGTACTATCTATAGTATCTCTCGTAAGCCTTTGTTTTTCCTCCACTTTGTGTAACTACTTTTTATTGTATTTTTCAACTTGCTAAAAACGTGATGGAGTGTATACAGTATACATATGATAATGCTTGATAATTTATTACCCATCATTTTAGAGGAAGAGTTTTATTCTAATGAGACTAGAAAATCTTTTGATCTATTTCAAGATGAGGTAAGTGTAAAGATGATGGGTGACAATCATATTGTGTTAGTTATATTATATTTGTATCGTATTTCGATTTTAATCGTATTGAATAACACATGATAAAATTTAGTTTTTTTCATTTTGTCTATTTATAATATTAAGAAATATCAGGTAAGAAAAAATTATTGATTAATTATAACAAAGATTTCTCATATTCTGTATACTCAGGATTGCCAATTTACCATTATATATCTCATCTGCTATTGCAATGGGTGCTGTCATTTTTTTTCAAAAAAAAAGTAAAAATGAAAGTGAATATTGGTAATAATTAATGAAGATGATCTGTAAAAAGGATGCAATATTGAATTCTAGCCTTATGATCTTACTGTTTTATGATCTTTAGAATTTCTTATTCATTTCAGGCAATAAGTGAGTCTTAGAAAATATATCAACCCTAAAGGTTTCTTGATGTTAGGATTCTTTAATTTGGATTCTATTACATCAATTTTCTAACTTATTACTTAATAATTAATCAGTGAACCAAGGCTTGGCAACCTTAGCATTTTTTGGAGTTGGGGTGAATTTGGTACTGTTCTTGACAAGAGTGTTGGGGCAAGACAATGCCAGTGCTGCTAATGAAGTGAGCAAATGGACTGGAACTGTCTATATTTGCTCTCTAGTTGGTGCTTTCCTAAGTGATTCCTACTGGGGAAGATTCAAAACTTGTGCTATTTTTCAGCTCATCTTTGTTGCTGTAAGTATCTTCAGATTGCTTATATATATATTATTTTCTTTCACCTTCTTCATCCATTCTTATAAATTCTAACTCCTATCATTTAAATTTGACAATAGGGTCTGGTATCATTGTCATTGTCAACATACCTTTTCTTGCTCACACCTAAAGGTTGTGGAGACTTACAAACTCCATGTGCAAAACAATCAAGCATGCAAATTGCCTTATTTTACCTATCTACCTACCTCATTGCCCTGGGAAATGGAGGGTATCAACCAAATATTGCAACATTTGGGGCTGATCAATTTGATGAAGAACACCCAAAGGAAGGACTTTCTAAGGTGGCCTTTTTCAGCTACTTTTACTTGGCATTGAACCTTGGATCCCTGTTCTCCAACACAATATTGGGCTACTTTGAGGATGAAGGAGCGTGGGCTTTGGGTTTTTGGGCATCTGCAGCCTCTGCATTTGCAGCATTGGTCTTGTTCCTTTTTGGAACTGCCAGGTATAGACACTTCAAGCCAACTGGTAATCCTCTAGCCAGGTTTTTCCAAGTCCTAGCTGCAGCATCCAAGAAATGGAAGGTGGAGATGCCGCCAGATGGAGTTGATTTATTCGAGAAACAAGGAAAGGTATCCTCCACCAATGGAAGCAGAAAGATACTTCATACTCATGGATTCAAGTAAGCATAGACTAACCTATTTCATTCACATTCCATTATGTTCAAAAAACCTTAGCTATATAATTCAATGATGTTCCTTAATATTTTGTCTGTTTATATTGCAGGTTTTTGGATAGGGCTGCATATATCTCATCCAGGGATCTAGAAGACCAAAACCAAGGCACACATAATCCATGGCACCTTTGCCCTATTTCACAAGTTGAAGAAGTTAAATGCATTCTCAGATTACTCCCAATATGGCTCTGTACCATTATCTACTCAGTGGTTTTCACTCAAATGGCTTCTCTCTTTGTGGAACAAGGTGCTGCCATGAAGACTACTATTTCCAACTTCCGAATCCCACCAGCAAGTATGTCTAGCTTCGACATCATAAGTGTGGCAATTTTTATTTTCCTTTACCGGCGAGTACTCAACCCCCTTGCAGCTAGATTAAGAAAAACAGGTTCAAAAGGACTTACAGAGCTTCAAAGAATGGGAATTGGCCTTATTATTGCCATAATAGCAATGGTTTCAGCTGGAATAGTAGAGTGCTATAGACTCAAGTATGCCCAAAAGCATTGTACTCAATGTAAAGAATCGAGCTCGTTGAGCATCTTTTGGCAAATCCCTCAATATGTATTTATAGGAGCTTCTGAAGTATTCATGTATGTGGGTCAACTAGAGTTTTTCAATGCACAAGCACCAGATGGATTAAAGAGCTTTGGGAGTGCACTTTGTATGACTTCAATATCATTAGGTAACTATGTAAGTAGCTTGCTTGTAAGTATGGTGATGAAGATCTCAACTGAAGATCACATGCCAGGTTGGATACCTGGAAATCTAAACAAAGGTCACCTGGATAGGTTTTACTTTCTCTTGGCCGCTCTGACATCAGTAGATTTAATAGTCTATATTTTTACTGCAAGATGGTACAAGTGTATTAAGTTGGAAGGTAAATGTGAAGAAAGTAAAGAGCCTGTAAACCATAAAGTCTGATTTGATGATGATGTATTCTATAAAATCCCAGCAAGACATGTTTTTAATGCCTGTGCTAGCAGACTTATGTAAAATAAGAAGAGAAATGGGGTATGCAGTAACATTTCACAGACTAAGAGAGAGATGTGTAGTTGAAGTAGCAACTAGGTTGGGGTTCTCTTCTCTAAAATCAGCTCTCTTTGCACCTGTTTCTCTGCTTTTATGTATTCTGGCACACAATATTTTTTGACCAAACTAAGTTAGTCTGAGTTTAAATGTGATAAAAAAGAAGTTGGTTATCTTCTGTTTTCTGTCTAAAGATTGATGATCATTCTCATTGTTTATTTTAATTGTAGCCATAAAATTAACCCACCAATTTTTATATGAGTTATTTATTAAACCCCTGAATAAACATATATTTTATAAGTAAAAAAAAAAATATATAACTCGTTATTGTTGCGAATATATTACACTTATCATACATCATTATAATTTGTACAACAGTTAAATAAGTACGTACAATGTAATAAATCAATAAACCGATAACGTAAATAATCTTAGAATAAATAAACAGTATGATAAATATTATCATCACATAGTTAGGATAATTTATTACAAACAATAAAAAATTAAAATGGGAAATTAAAAAAAATAACTTAAAATTTATAATAGTCTAATTAAATGATATTAAATATTAAAAAAGTTTAATTAATGTAATTAAATTTGAACTACATTTAAATTGGTGGGTTAATAGTGAAAATACATAAGTTATATATAATGAATATTATTTTTGTAGTTATAAGTTTTAAATGTAATATTTTTATTATTTTTTAAAATATATATATATAATACCTTAATAAGTTAAAAACACAAATGAAAAACGAGAGAGAGAGAGAGATTACGAGGTTGCTGCTGGTGTGTAATCGCCCAACTGTTGTCACCAACAAATTTAGGCTAAGAATGCTCCAAAACAAAAATGTTCTTCTAAGCTGCCATATACCCTAAAATTAGAGCTGTTTTGAAGGAAAAGAAAATGAATTACTAAACATGACTAGAAAGACGTTAGAATAACCACCCAAATTTGTGGTGAATTAGACAAAGCATTATTAGAAATAGAGAGAAAATGTTGCAGTACCTCTAAAAAAGGAACCGACTCATTTGGTTGTTCTCCTTAATATAACAACCCCCATTGCTCAATCTTCCTCTTCACCAGGTATAAGCAGCCTTGGGCCTAAACCAAGGGGGCAGAAAATTAAGTTGCACTTGAAATTCTTCCAACAATGAAGGCCTCTGGCTGCTTTTTAACCTTCTTTCTTCTCTTCTTTTCTTCTTTCTCTAAACTAATCTTAGCTTTAACTAGTTTCGAAGCGTCCTTGATTGCTCATAGCCAATTATTATCTTTTCCTCAGCACGGTGATTTGAATGATAATTATGACCATGAGGTTAATGATAAGAAGTTGAAATTTCATGATGAAAAGCATAAATATTCATACATTGCACTTCAAGCACTAAAGAAATCAATATACTCGGACCCCTTTAAAACTACTGCCAATTGGGTTGGTGCTGATGTTTGTTCTTACAATGGAGTCTTTTGTGCTCAAAGTCCTGTTAATCCAAAACATTCTAATGCTGTGGCTGGCATTGATCTCAATCACGCTGACATTGCAGGGTACCTTCCTGTTGAATTGGGCTTATTGACTGATCTTGCTCTCTTCCACATTAACTCAAACAGGTTTTGTGGGATTATTCCCAAGAGTTTATCTAGGCTCACCCTCCTCCATGAGCTTGATCTTAGCAACAATCGATTCGTGGGGAAATTCCCAAAAGTTGTTCTTTCACTTCCAAATCTTAAGTACCTTGATTTAAGATTCAATAATTTTGAAGGCAGTGTACCTCCAGAGCTATTCACTATGGAATTAGATGCTTTGTTCTTGAACAACAACAGGTTCAAGTCTACTATTCCAGAGACAATTGGGAACTCACCAATTTCAGTTTTGGTGATAGCCAATAATCAATTCCATGGATGCATTCCAAATAGTATTGGAAAGATGGGAAACACTTTGAATGAGATTATTCTTTCCAATAACAAGCTTGTTGGTTGTTTGCCTATGGAGATTGGTGATCTTGGAAACCTTACGCTTTTGGATTTTAGTGGTAATAAATTCAGTGGAATGTTGCCAAATTCTTTTAGAGACCTCCAAATGGTGGAGCAAATTGATGTTGCTCGCAATATGCTTACTGGTTTTATTGACAAGAGCATTTGCAATTTGCCTAGCTTGAAGAACTTGACCTTCTCTCACAACTACTTCAATGGAGAAGCTCAAGAATGTGTAGCCTCTCCTAAAAAGCGAGACTTCTTTATTGATAACAAAAGCAATTGCATTCCTGAGAGGCCAAAGCAGAAATCATCAAACCAATGTCATCCTGTTTTGAGCAAACCAATTGATTGTGGGAAGTCTAAATGTGGAGGTGGATCATCTCCATCTTCCCACCCACCAAAGGAGAAACCTAAGCCTCAACCACCAAAGCCAAAACATTCAACGCCTGAGGATCCTAAAGGTCGTTCGCCAGTTTATATTCCACCAAAACCAATTCAATCTCCATCACCCATGCCACCTAAAGTTGAATCTCCACCTCCGGAGGATCCTAGAAATCGTTCACCAATTGTCCCTCCACCAAAGCCAATACCATCTCCATCACCTCCACCCCCAGTTCACTCTCCTCCACCACCTCTACTTCACTCTCCACCACCACCAGTTCATTTCCCTCCTCCACCACCAGTCCAATCTCCTCCTCATCAAGTCTATTATCCACCACCACTACTAGTCCAATCTCCTCCACCACCACCACCACCACCAGTCCAATCTCCACCACCACCACCAGTTCAATCTCCTCCTCATCCAGTCCATTCCCCACCACCACAAATTCAATCTCCAACACCACCAATCCAATTTCCACCACCTCAATCTCCTCCTCTTCTAGTCCATTCCCCACCACCAGTTCAATCTCCACCACCACCGCTAGTTCAATCTCCTCCTCATCCAGTCCATTCCCCACCACCACAAATTCAATCTCCACCACCACCAATCCAATTTCCACCACCTCAATCTCCTCCTCTTCTAGTCCATTCCCCACCACCAGTTCAATCTCCTCCACCACCAGTCAAATCTCCCCCTCCTCTAATTCATTCCCCACCATCAGTAGTTAATTCTCCACACCTACCACCAGTTCAATCTCCTCCTTTTCTAGTCCATTTCCCACCACCACCAGTCCAATCTCCTCCTCCCCTTCCAGTCCGTTCCCCACCACCACCAGTTATATCTCCACAACTACCACCTGTTCAATCTCGTCCTCTTCCAGTCCATTCCCCATCACCATCAGTTCAATCTCCACGACCACCACTTCAATCCCCCCCAATTAACTCCCCACCACCATCAATTCAATCTCCACCAGTCAACTCACCACCCCTTCCAGTCCACTCCCCACCACCACCAATAAACTCCCCACCTCCTCCAATTTACTCACCACCTCCCTCAATTCATTCACCTTCACCACCAGTCTATTCCCCACCACCACCTTCTCCAACTTTTTCACCTCCTCCTCCTCCTGTTTTCCTACCACCACCCATGGTAGATTTGGTATTCCCACCCACCTTCGGCTCCCATTATGCATCGCCACCTCCACCAATCTTCCAAGGCTACTAAATGACAAAATTGATAACTATAGCTCTAGTTTTGTTTTCTTTAATTCTATCTCAAAAAGTCTAAATTGTTGCCAAGATCATCAACTTTCGTTAGGATTATAATTGGTCATATATAACATATTGGCAGATGTATTGTGCTCATCTCAAGCTTTTTCGTGCAATCATGGATACTATCGGTAAATTGTATATTTAACGTGATAATCAAAATTAAAAAAGAATTTTTTTTGCAATTTCTGTTACTTTTCATGCAACCCTGGTTTATCTTTTCTTCCTACTTTGATCTCTCTTCTTTACATATTCCTCTTTTTATAATTTGTAATTTAACCTGAGCCAAGCATCAATAAATTAATAATAATAAACTAAACCTACGTAAGTTAATAAGATTATTATTTTTGCGTATAAGTATGTAACGTGAACATGGATTTTGTTTTGTATGTATATCGAAAATAAATAAATAAATAAATATTGTTCGGATGTTATTTTGATTACGTACAAAAATGATTTTGTTTACATAAAATCACAATAAACTAGTATATTTATAAATACTTTGTTTAACTTCATAATTTCCATTGTTTTTCTTTTCTTCTAATATTTTGTCCATTTGTATATTTATAATTAATTTCCATTCATCCAAAATATTTATTTTCATTTAATAGATTACTTCAAATCTAAACTAATCACTACTATATAAATAGGCATTAAAGTCGGTTTGGTGAACCGACTTTACAGGTAATATTTTATGATTTGTTTTTATTTTTATTTTTATTTTTCGTATTATTCAATATAAATAATAATACAAATAATTAAAAAATTAAATATATTTAATTACTTGATAATTAAATTTATTACAAAAACAAATAATACATATAGTTAACTTAAATTACAAATAAAATAATGTCGTCAAAGTATAATTATTATGCGATCCAGTAAGCTTGGTTGACTTAGAATCTTGATTGGCCTTCACAAGCATTATAACAAAAAAAACAGTTGATCCATATAACAATTATTCCCCTACATACATGAGCACGTAAAACATTTATTAAAAAAGCAGTTTAAACTTCAGACATACGAATGAAGAAATTAAATCATTATAAATATTACCATCAAAAAGAGATTACCACGTACAACGACATTTGACTAATTCATAATAGCACTTTATTAATCATTTGTCTATATATATAAAGTTATCTGGAATCTCTACTATTATTTTATAATGCTATATATAATGAACTCTAAATATGAAATCGAAGTGAAATCAATTGTAATTTCGATTTCTTACTTGGCTTGTGTGAGTTTTGGTGCCCTTAAATATATAGAACACGTTCATGGGCACCAAAACTCATACAAACCAAGAAACAAATCGGAGTTACGTACACCTGATTTGTCCATTTAGAGCTCATTATATCATTAAAAATACTAGTAGAGATTTCAGATAAATTCATATTTATAAACAAATGATTAATAAAGTGCTAATATGAGTTCGTAAGAAAAGTAGGAAAGAGAGATGAGATGTAGTTTGGGCCAAAAATAGGTCCATAAAACAATACATTCCCCTAAATACATGAGCATATGATTAATCATCATCAAACAAGTGATTTCAGACACAGGAATAGATAGAGAAGGCCAAATCATTAAAAACTTTACTGTTATATACGTTGTCATATGTTATTCAAGATCATCAGAATCTTCTCCTGATTCTTCTTGTGATGATATAATTTGAACCATGTGTTCTGCGCATTCCTCTCGTAAATCATCAAAAATTTGTTGGTCGTAACTCGTCTTATTCCAACCAAAGAACTACATGTATTTAAAATCAAAATAAGAATATAATTTCATTTATTTACAAAAACAAACTCAAATATGTTAAAAACTTGTATGTATATGGGTAAAATATATTACCACATCATCAATTGGAATTTTGATATTTGTGATGATTTTGCTCATAAACTTCATGACATAATAACCACACATGACTCCATTATTTTGTTGTGGAACCTACAAAAAAAAGTGCATGTATACATGAATTTTCATATTCGAACATCCTTATTATTCAATTGTAAAATTAATAAAATTATTAATATTGAATTGTACATATCATAACTTTTGTCCATATAAGCTTATGAGATTTTTTAAGGGCAATGCCCCTAAACTTTTTCCACAACTTCCATGCCCTATCAAGGTATAAAACGATTAGTTTTTATTAAATATTACAAAAAATAATAGAAGAAACTAATATGTAACTATATATAACTCTTACATTTCAACAACTGCTTTTGTATCTTTACTCAGTTCTATGGAAGCTAAGTTACAGTACCAAGCATGATTATTGAACATATCAACGATTACCAACATCCAATGATCTTGGCCTTGTTCAAACCTTAATGGTCAAAGGATTATCAACTTTTGATTTCTGTTAAGCGTTAATGCTCTATCACATAATTGTTTAGCTCTGATGCTAATATCTTTCTCTTGATATTGATTGACATATGAAGAATTATAGAACATTGATAAATGTGATGAGTGATTATGTTGAAGTCGATAATAGCATGCCCTATATAAAAGATATATATATATAATTAGATAATATAAATATAATTATATATGTTCTGCATAAATAAAAGAAAACTAACTAGATTGAGGACTCACCTTGTCCACACTTGAATTATACTTAAATCGATCATTTGATATTCAAATATTTGCAATAAGCACTCGATCGATATATAAGTTTGGCCGAGGTCTACACCAGAAATTTCAATAGGAAGTGGCACAGTCCATCCATCATTTATGCTAGATGCCCTCCCAACAATAGTCATCAAACTGCCAAGATTTCTACTGAACTTTAATGCATAAGTATGACTATACTTTTTCTAAGGCTTCTTCTTGAATGACTTGGTGCACGATGATTGGCCACTAGTCATAGATTTAGCAAGAGATACTTGCTTCGTATCTCTTAAATGTGCCACATTTAAGAGTTCTGGTATAATAGACTAACAAAAAAGTATCATATATGTATTTTTAGTAACAATATAAGATATAATTAAATAATAGTA
The DNA here is from genome assembly GCA_037013495.1 of Hippophae tibetana. Classification (NCBI taxonomy): domain Eukaryota; kingdom Viridiplantae; phylum Streptophyta; class Magnoliopsida; order Rosales; family Elaeagnaceae; genus Hippophae; species Hippophae tibetana. Next base: position 5,800,930 of record CM072804.1, on the reverse strand, counting down.
GTAAACAAGTGTTATCTTTTAAGTTAAAAAATAGTACCATGTCAAAATTTAGAACAACTTGAATCGACGGTCAAGCCACATACTGTCCAACCGCCTCTTGGACTGTGGTAACATCAGAAGGCATAGGTAGTGGACAATCATGAAACAATGATTGATCAATTACTATTCGCCAATGATTAGGCAAATATTGATTATGAATCATCCGATCATCGCTCAATTGTTGTACCGTTCCAATAGCAACATAGTCAATTGACGAAGGATGTTTCAACAAACATTTCATATTCTGTAAAAAAATTAAGTGTTATATATAAAAAATAAAACATATAATAAGAATTTAAAAATAATATATTATATACACCATAAACTAAAATCTTACCACATATGATTCATCAAATAGAGGAGGACTCTCATGTGGGATAGCTATTAGATGTACATTCTCACCAAAATGTTCATCTTGGTTTGATTTATGGTAAGAATGTGCAGATTGCATTGGATAAAATGAACCACTACTTGATTGCATATGCATTCCTGGCATATAGTGAGGACTAATAGGATGGCTATATCCCATACTGGATGTAGTTTGAGCGCAATGAGATTGTGTGGGTGGCATGCCTGGCATGGATGGTTGTATGCTTGGCCAATATGGCATGCCCTGGTTGTAGCATGATGTCATGGCTGACAGTTGTTGTGATTGATGTTCTTTTAGAGTGGCAATCTCACTCATCACTGAGGCCTTAAAGGAGTTGAATTCTTCTTCAATTTTAGTGTATTTCTCCTTACTTACCGTCTGAGGCTTATGTTTTGGAATTTTAAAATACTCCATAGAACCATCATATTGGCTACCTCCCCTAACACGACCAAGATGCTCGCGTCTGAATGCATGATATAAAGCATCTCTCTCAGGCTCTTCGATTATTTCACCCCTGGATATTTTTTCTTGAACAGCTCTCTACAAATAATAAAGCACACAAACATATCATTCATTATTACATTAATTATTAAATATCATTTAGACTTTTTATCAACCGAAATTACTAACCAACTTATTTAATTGTTCTTCTTCTCGTTGACTCATCGGTCTTGAATTCTTCGTTTTGGGAGTCTTTGTTTCTATGTACAATTCAATTTGGGTAACATGTCTACCTAATTCAGCTTCCTACATAAATTAGGAAAATTTTATTAACAACGACATGAAATTAAATTGAGAAAAATTAATATAAAAATATTTATAATATTAAGACAAATTAATAATACCATTCTATATCTAACTTCAGGATTTGAAGACCTCCCAGGACGGTTAGGAAGAATGTTATGCATTTGGACATTCTGATGATCTTCTCTAATAATTTGAAATTCATCTGAACGTCTATAATCCACAAAGTCTTTCCAAACTTGAGGTGTAATCCAGGGATGTCCTTCAGGGATTTTGTAGATCACATTCTCATCAAGTGTTTCCAAATATGAAAACACATAATTTTTTTCCAATCTGGAAGTCTTGTATTCCTTCCACGCCTTATTTGCAATCTTATAACACTTGTCCTTCCAACTATCATCGACTTTGTAACGATTCTGTAAAAACACAGTACAAAAGATTAGATATAATACACCTAATATAATATATATATATATATATATATATATATATATATATATATATATTGATTATAAAATATAAGAGACTTACATAAATGGTTATCCATATTTTGAACTTTTCTGCATCGTCAACCTCAGACCAATAATTTATATTGATTGGTATACTGGACTTTTCCAGTCAACCAATAGAGGATTTCAATTGTTGACCATTTTCCCCTATTGGATTACCAGTAGTATCAAATAGAACAGGTATTCTATCATCTGGATTAAGTGGAGTATCAGGTATATTCGCCCAACCCTTTCTTTTCAAATACCCCAATGGATCATTTGGATCTACAAGCTGAATATCCATGAAATATCTACAAACAATGAAGAAATATAAATTAATTGACAATTTTAGGGACACACATATATACAAGAGTTATTACAACAATATAGAACATACATTATGTTTAATTAGGTTGTTGATCGTATACATATATTCCTTCACAATCACTTCAAGTTCATGTCGAAGAATCATCATCATCAATTAGATCATCACATACATTAGGCAATTTATTTGAAAAATTACTAATATTGGTTAATGTATCAAGCATAGAGTCATCATCTTCTACAACATTACAATGGTAAAACTCTTTTTATGGAGGCGTTAACACAACAGACCATCTTGGATCAATTTGATCGCTCACGTAAAATGCTTGTTTTGCATGAAGTGCTAACGTGAAAGGATCATCAGTTTGACTTATCCTGGATAAATTTACAAGGGTAAATCCAAAATCATCTATTTTATATCCAATATTGATAACATCTTCGACCCAATCACACAAGAAAACTGTTTCATGGAAGACCTTATAATCCAATTCCCAAATCTCTTGTATTATACCATAATATGTTCTATCAGAAAGTACAGGATTAGCATCTTTTGAACTGGCAAATTGCATAGTTTGTGCAATCATCTTCACCCCCACTATTTTGATTTATTCGGACTTTGTCTCTAGCTTGAGTCATAAACCTTGATCCATTTATTGTGAAACTATGAAATGATTTGACATCGAATTTTGGCACATGTGCAAGCCAGTGTAAACTTTCTGATATTTTATGATTGGGTTTCTTGAGTTCATCTCGAATCTATGTATACAAAAACACAAAATGTGTTTAGAGCAAAGTTTTAAAACATTGAATAGATCTAGGAAGATACATGCATGAATTTTTGTTTGTGGCACTTACGTGGTTGCGAAACCAATTAATAAGCTCTCGCTTATGTTCATCATACAACCATTTTTCTCCTCCTTTTTTTTATAACGAGTATCGATCTTCAATAAGTTTAAATGCATCCTGTAATGTTATTAAATATATATTAAGTTATATATCATCATTAATATTTAAATAAAAAATGATTTTTGCAATCATGAAACAATGAACATCACTTACTCTATGTACGGTTGTGCCTCATTATTATTTACCAAAATGATTCGGTGTGCTTTTTCCCATCGAGTGCGATCAATAAATAATTTCTTACTTCCACCAAACATAGGGTTACCTACTTGGATCATGTAACGTTCTAAGAACAACTTGTGCGTAAGATTCTCAATTTCAATGCAACCACTAAAGTATTCAGAACAAAACTCAATGGCCTCTTCAGCAATGTAGCATTCCACCATGCATCCTTCAAGTCGATATCTATTATTTACATATCCTTTAAGGACTTGAATATATCTCTCAAAATGATACATCCACCTTAAGTAAGTAGGACCACATAATTGAACCTCTCGAACTAAATGAACACATATATCGAAGAAAGAAGGAGGAAAATATTTTTCAATTAGACACAAAGTTTCTACAATTTCTTTCTGTAAAGAATTTAACTTGTCAATTGATATAGATTTCTTGCATATTGTATTGAAGAATGAACAAAGCCGAATTATTGATATTCGAACATGTTTTGGAAGAATTGATCTAATAGCAATTGGTAATAACTGTTGCATTAAGATATTACAGTCATGTGATTTCAATCCATACAGTCTCTTATCGATGATAGACACAAAATTTCTTAAATTGGATGAGTAATCATCAGGAACTTTCACACCTTCCAAACATTTAAAAACACATCCTTCTCTTTTGTTGACATTGTATATGATGCTGGTGGTAAGTATGTTCGATTCTTATCATTTTCCACCCTTGGTTCCAATTCAGGTCGTATGCCTAGTTTCTTTAAATCCAATCTTGCTTTAATGTCATCCTTTGTTTTTCCAGGTATATTAAGTAAAGTACCAATCAAGCTCTCACATACGTTCTTCTCAACGTGCATGACATCTAAGATGTGACGAATGTGTAGGTCTTTCCAATAAGTTAATTCTCAAAATATTGATTTTTTTCCAACAACCATGGTAATTCGGTTCAAACTCTTTTTCATTTTCACCCATTTCATTAGTTGACCTCTTTCGTTTCCCTACCTTGGTGAGTTTTTTTTCATCTTTCCATATTGTTTGAATGTCATCCCACTCAATTTCCTTAATATCTCAATACCTCGCAAAGGTCGAGTTGTATGATCATTATCTTCTTCACCATCGAACGGTTTCTTTTGGTATCTAAACTTGTGTGCAGATGGCAAAAATCTTTTATGTCTTCTATAAGACATCTTTTGTTCGTGAACAAGATAATTTGCAGAAGTTCCATCACTACATATAGAACATCATTTGTATGCATAAAAGGACCCCCTTCAAGTTAAAGTATTCTTCTTTATATGCATCATAAACATTTACACCATCATTCCACAACGTCTTTAAATCATCTATCAGAGGCTGCAAATATACATCAATATCAACACCAGGTTGTTTCGGTCCTGAGATCAATAATGTTAACATCATGAATTTTCTTTTCATACACAACCAGGGAGGAAGGTTGTATGTTACCATAATTACTGGCCAACAGTTATATCTACTACTGAGGGAACTATGTGGATTAATTCCATCAGCAGCAATGGCAAGACGAAGATTGCGCGGATCAGATGAAAATTGAGGAGATAAATTATCTACTACTTTCCAATTTGGAGAATCACAAGGATGACGTAGCACCCCATCATCAAATCGATTATCTGAATGCCAAGTCAACATCTTTGATGTATATTTACTATTGAACAACCTTTGAAAGCGAGGAATTGGAGGAAAGTATCAAAGAACCTTTGCAGGCATGCCTTTCTTATGTGTTGTACTCTCATTTATACCATGCTTCCATCTCGATTCTTTACACATAGGACAATCATGTAATGTCTCATATTATTTTCTATAAAGAATGCAATCATTAGGACAAGCGTGAATCTTATGATATTCCATGCCAAATTGACTAAGAGATTTCTTCACTTTATACATTGAAGATGGCAATTCAATACCCTCAGGAAACATATCGACTAGTAGATTTAGTAATTCTGTGAATCCCTTGTCAGAAAAACCATGTTTTGTCTTCACATTGTACAAATGAACCAATCTCGACATTTTAGTGTATTTTTTGCATTTTGGATACAACGATTTTTCGGCATCTTCTATAAGTTTATTAAAGGTTTCAGGATCATCCTCGCGTAATTCATCTTCAACACCATGAAACATATTTTCTGTATGTACATTATGATAAGATGTATGTAATCCACTCACATTCTTATTATACTTTTCCCCATGAGTATTATCAATATTTTCTCCATGATAATACCAACATTTATAGCTCAATAGAATACCATTATGGATAAGGTGATACTTAACCACATCAAATTCATGAAATCACTCATTTTTACATTTAACACATGGAAATCGAATCATACTACTTCCAGTATTACTAGTTCTACAAGCAAATTCCATGAAACTTTCAACTCCAGAAATATAGTCTTGCTCAATTCTACACTTTGACATCCAAGATTTGTCCATTTTCTATTAATGATATTAATTAAACATATTACTTAATTATGTATACAATGAATATATTTCAAGTATTATTATATATAAATTTCCTAATTATTAGAATATATATCAAACATACATAATGCAAAATAGTTATCATTTTAATCATTTTACAAAATCATTTCTATACAAATTAAAAAATAAGCAACATGTTAGCATGAATATATAAAAACAAATCACGCGGTTGATTCTAATTTCTAAGCATGTTACTATATCATAGTAACCATCAAACTCACAACATTTCAGATATTATTTTCACATAAACTAAGTCAAACATAATAACAAACAAGATATATACCTAAATCAATAATTTATAAAGAAAATGGGTATATTTTTTTTTAATATTTTGCTCAAAAAAATAGAAGAACTGACAGATAATGTGAGAAGAGAAGTATAACTTACAAAACGACGTTACAAATGGTGGTCGGAGGTGTCCAGAAATTTAGAAAGAAGGTGGCGCACGGTGTAGATTTTGGGAGAAAATGTAGAAGAGTGAGGAAGAAAATGGAGGAGAGAGAGGAAGAAATCTGAATTCTGCGTAAAAAATGACCTGAATGTGGATATATTAGGTGGATAGCATCGGTTGACGTGACGAACCGATTTTAAATTCATTATAAGTCGTTTTTTTCAAAAATCGACTTTATACAGCGACTTATATACCCTTTTTATAGTAGTGAATGAAAGACAACACGATCCAAAGTTCAAACAAACTAATTTGTAATTGCGTAGTTTGTCCTAACTCAAATGAAACATACATGCTAGCTCTTGGAACCCATAGAGTATCAATCGTAAAGGGACGTTGGAGGGATGAAAATGACTTACATATATGATATGAATAAAAAAATTAATCATAATTGATTAATAATTTTTTTATATTCTTAAATATATTATTTTTTATTAGTATTATAAATAGGTAATATGGAACAGAATTAAGTAAATATTTTAAAAATTATAAAAAATAACATTCTAAAACTTATAACAATAAAAATAACACTTCAATAATATTAAACAGATTTCAATTAAAAGTTATTTAACATTGAACAAATATAAATTACTATATTTCAGTTTAAACGATGTCTAATGGAACAATTTTTAAAATAAAATAATGTATCATAATTTTCTTAATAACAAAATAAGATAGATAACGTTATTATTGTTATTATTATTTTTTTAATTTATATGTCAATTAATCCGTGAATATGAACTAATCAATGTCTAAACACAAAACTATTGCCACTCTTACTAGTTACTAATATACTTCTTCATTTTATTAGAAATTATTGATTAAGATTTTAGACTCATGTAATCAATTAGAAATAGTATATGTTATTTGGATACATACGAGTTTTGTAACTACTATTTAAAAAATGAAACTCATGAATGATAGGTTTGCTATATTATCTATCATGGAAATATTATAGTTTTTAAATGGGAATTTACGTGGCTTATATATCAAAATCCTCATTACATGAACAGTATTTTGATCCTTCCTCACTTTTTCTCTTTAATTTGATTTTTGATTTTTTTTATTTTTTTGACCATTAAATACTAAAATGTTTATATAATAACTATAATTTTTATAAATAATTATTTTATTATTTTGTATTATATATTTACTTAATATTATTCTATTGGATAATCACATTAAAGATGCTAATTTATTTTATTTATGTTTGAACAAATCAGATGCGATCAACTTATTTATGAATATATTATATTTAATTATTAATGTTAAATTAATTATTTTTGTGTTTAAATCATGTCATATTTTATATAAATTAAAAAATAGTCAATTAATATACATTATTTTTAAGTAAAAAATACTTACAAAAACATTGATTAAGTTAAATTAAGTGGTGTCTAATATATTCAAGTAGGATTTCTTTATGTATAAGAAATGAAAATGTTTGGTCAACCACCAAACTTTGCTTTGTTTTTCTTAATTTTTTTTACGTTAATAAATATCAAAATGTTCATATAATAAATATATTTTTTAATTTTTTAATATTTTTTTTACACTAATATAAATCAAAATATTCATATAATAAATATTTATTTTATATAATATAACTTTTATTATTATTTTAAGGATCAAAATTCCTACAATTCATTATTATCTATTTAATAAGTGTTTAATCAATTTACATCTGAGCATGTCATATTCTTGTTGAATTAGTAAATTTTACGTTAAGATAATATCATATCTCATATTAATTAAAAGAGAATATTAAATTAATATAAATTATTTTTAAGCAAAAATATTTATTATTTATGTAGAATTAACTTTTTAAATAGTAAACATATTAATTGAATAAGTTCATTATATTATAGTTGATTTATTAATTAAATAAAATTACATAATTATTATTAAATCATAATAAATCACTAATATTTAGATTATATTATTTATAAAATAGTTATTAATATGTATTTATTCATCAATAACAAATTATTTATTTATTTATTTTATGATTATTTTTATTAAACATTTTAACATACAATTTTCAATTATAATAAAATTAACTTTAAAGACTTATTTTTTATTTTATTTTATAAAATAATAATTATTATTATTCAATAATTAACACTACTATTTATTTATTAAATTTAAATCGATACAAAAACTAGTCTTCCATATAAAAAGTGTGAAGGTTTAGTTTGATTATTCACATTTTCATTTTTGTCTTTTTTTTACTTACTTTTACTGTTAGGCTCTACTTTTACTTTAGTTATCTTTTAGTTTTTGTTGTTTTTCTTAGGCAGTAATAAATATATATATCATTATAAATAATTGTATTTAATAGTTTTATTATATATTATCATTGAAAAGTATTTATAATACTAATAAAAATAACACTATTAAAATTTATAACTATAAAAATATCTATCTCATATATTTTTATTATTAAAAAAAATTTAAGATATTATTTTTATATTAAATACTGTTTAAATTAAATTGTAATTATTTAAATTCATTCAATATTATATATTATTATTTTTATTATTATAAATTTGAGTTGTAATCATTGTTATTTTTTTATGCAAATAAATATTTCAAAATATATTTATAATAAATATATCATAACTCTATAATAATTATGTATTATTATTTTATTATATAATATCTTTATATTATTATCCTTAAATAAGTATTTTAATTGTATAAAAATTATAATACTTATAATTTTTTGTATTAATTTTATTGTGTCGAGAGGAAGGAAGGAAAAAAAAACCTAGTGCTTTCAAAACAATACATATACACGTGCATGGCTGAAATAACAATCATATTATCAGTTTTTAAGTGTCCATTCTCGGTACATTAATTTTATTTACAATCATTTCTCCTCCACATCATCAAAAATTACCCATTATCTTATTATCTTATAACTATTACAAAAAATTAAAATTTTAATTTTATATAAAAATTATTATAATCTTAAAAATAACATATCATATTTTAATTGATAAAATATATTATAAATATCAACACATTTTTACATATAATTTAATATAATTATTTATGTATTAAATATATAATATATTTTAATATTTTTAATTAAAATTATTTATTTTAAAAATAATAAATTACAAACATAATGACTTAATTATAAATTAAAAACTATATTTTTAAAACACTTCATTTATAAAATTATTCAATCATCATTTCTTAATATATTTTTATAAAATTATTATAAGATAATAAGTTTCTACCTTCGTACAAAAATGACTAATATAGTGCCAAAAATGATATGTTACATTTTGATTGGTGATTTTTATTACAATTATCAATACATTTTTGTATATAACTTAATCCAATTATCTATATATCTTTTAGCATTCTTCAAAATTTTAATATTTTAATTAAAATTAATTTTTAGAATAATAAATTACAAATATAATGGTTTAATTAGAATTAAAAACTATAATTTTAAAATACTTTAGTTATAGAATTATTTAATCATTATTTTTTAATATTTTGTTATAAAATTAAAAAAAATTACATATTGTTTATAATTATTTTAATCACAATTTCTTAAGAAATTAATGTTTTAAATTAAAATTAATTCTTTTAAGAATAATAAATAAGAGACAATATGATTTAGTTATTAATTAAAAACTAAAATTCTAAAAGGTTTATGATTATTTTAAATACCCATTTGTATAATTTCTTAATATTTCTTTTATAAAATTAAAAAATTACAGATTTATTAATATTATTTTAATCACATTTTTTCAAAATTTTAATGTTTTTAATTAAAATTAATTCTTTTAGGATTAATAAATAATAGATAATATGGCTAAGTTAAAAACTAAAAACTAAAATTCTACAAGGTTTTAGATTATTTAACTACCCTTTGGTATAATTTCTTAATATTCTTTTTATAAAATTAAAAAATAATCAATTTTTTTATAATTATTTTAATCACAATTCTTTAAAATTTTGTTTTCAATTAAACTAATTCTTTTAGAAATAATAAATAATAAACAATATGACTTAGTTATAAATAAAAAACTAAAATTTTAAAAAGTTATAAAATTAAAGAATTAAAAAAATTACATATTACTTATAATTATTTACGTCATATTTCTTTAAAATTTTAATATTTTTAATTAAAATTAATTCTTTTAAATATAATAAATAATAGACAATATACTTTAGTTATAAATTAAAATCTAAAATTATAAAAGGATTTAGATTATTAAACTACACATTCGCATAATTTTTTAATATTCTTTTTATAAAATTTTAAAAAAATTGCCTTATAATTATTTTGGTCACATTTCTTTAAAATTTTAATATTTTTAATTAAAATTAATTATTTTAAGAATAATAAATAATAAACAATATGACTTAATTATAAATAAAAAATTAATATTTTAAAAGGTTTTAAATTATTCCACTTCGTATAATTTCTTAATATTCTTTTTATAAAATTAAAAAAAATTACATATTACTTATAATTTTTTTGGTCATATTTTAAAAAAAATTATTGTTTTTAATTAAAATTATTTCTTTTAAGGAATAATAAATAATAGATAATATAGTTTAGTTATAAATTAAAATCTAAAATTCTAAAAAGTTTAAGTACCAATTATTTAAGTACCCTTATATATCTTATTTTTAATATTTTTAACTAAAATAATTGTTTGCTTGGGATAATAAATAATTATTATAATGACTTAATTATGAATTAACATTAAAATTTCAAAAGATTTTAATTAGGAGAGTTTAATCACGTAATAGTAACTTTGTTTACAATATTTTACTTGAAATTAATTATTTAGAATAATTAATAACCTACATAATGACTTAATTAAGAATTAAGAATTAAAATTATAAAAAAATTTGTTAAAATTATTTAATCATCATTTCATAATTTTTTTACTATAAAATTAAAAAATTATAGATTATATGAAATTATTTTGATCATATTTTTTTTCAAAACTTCAATGTTAAGTACAATTAATTCTTTATAGAATAATAAATAAAAAACATAATGAATTAATTATTAATTAAAATTCCAAAATTCTCTCGTTAGGATAACTTAATCACTCTTTTTAGTTTTTTTTATAAAATTTAAAAAGTTATAAATATCATATAATTATTTTCATCATATTTTTAAGTAAAATTATTTCATTTTTGAATAACAAATAACTATTATTAAAAAATAAAACTTCAAATACTTCAAGTTTGATTATTTAATTATGATTTCATAATTTATTTTTATAAAAAATCAAAATAGTTACATTTCATATAGTTATTTCAATCAAAATTCTTTTGAAGTTAAATGCTCTTAATTAAAATTAATTATTTGTATAATAATTAACATAATCGCTTAGTTAAGATTGAAAGATTAAAATTACAAGTCTTTAGTTTTGATTATTAAAACACAATTTTAAACTTCTTTTATAAAAATAAAATATTTAGAAATTACTTATAGTTATTTTGATGCATCTTTGGTGCTTCTAACCTAACATTAATAATTACCTATAATTTACTAGACAATATGATCACAATTTTTTGTTTTTTTTTTAAATTTATTGTGAGGTTATTTAATTTTTTTTATATCAATATGATTAAATTTGTGGATTAAAATGACAAGTATGAAAAATAAGATAGGTATATTTTGAGCCCAAATTTTTTATTATATTATTTTTTTGTTTGCCTTTGAAATGTAAAATTTTTAATGATATAAAATAAAATAAGTTATGAAATTAATTATAATTAAATTTTTATTTACTTGAGTAATTCTAGAATTTTTTATTAATTCACATTGGCCCAAAAATTTATAAAATTCAAATTTTGTACATTTAAAATTTATGAATACTTCTTAATTTTTATCATTCAAAATTTATAAATTGTTAATTAAAAAAATTTGATAGGGAAAGTAGTCCGTTAGAAATAAAAATGTATAAAATAAATGACGATTTCTAAAAAGAAAGAAAAATCTCAATGGAATATAATTAAATAATAAATAGAATTGTTTCAAATAATTCCAGCTTGACGTAACAAGGACTTTCCTAGTATAAATATCGTTTTCCAAAAATATTGAAACTATTCTCTCAAAGAAATATTAAAATAATCTTAACTTTTATTTTTGCTAAATTAATTTTCATAAAGAGTAATTTATATTAAAATTAAAGGTGTATAAAAATTATTTGAATTAATACAAACCAATCAATATGAATTAATCTAATACAATTTTACTGGTTTTGAAAGATTATTGGTTGGGTTTTGTTTTTAAATTTTAAAGAATCCAATATGAGTTAATTTTATTTTCAAATTTTAAATATTAATAAAAATCAAACTAATTTATATATATATATATATTAATTATATTTAATCTATTTAAATTTTTTATTCATTTTTATCCAAAAATAACATAAGTGTATACGCATGATATATGATATTGATACTCGAATTATTATACGTGTTTTAAGCTATAATTTATTTTAAAAATTAAAAAATATATAATTTTAAATAATAGCAATCATGATATCACATGTGATACAAATTGCATAATTTAAAATTTTTGTAATTAAATTTATTTTAAATGAAGAAAAAATTATATGTTATAATCTCAATGATTTTTGTCCGATTTAAATTAGTTTTACACATTTAATTAATTTGATTCTTATTTTTAAAGAACCAATTAACTTTGATTTGTTTAAATTTATTTTAAAATTAAATCAATCAAACTTTGTACGCCATTATTAAGTATTTACTTCTAATAACATTCTTATTTTTAAAGAACCAATTAACTTTGATTTGTTTAAATTTATTTTAAAATTAAATCAATCAAACTTTGTATGCCATTATTAAGTATTTACTTCTAATAACAAAAAATATATGATTATTAATTAAAAGATACAATTTAAAAATATATATATATATTATATATATATATTAAAAACATTAAAATAATTTTAAATTTAATAGATTTAAGGTAAGGATATTATTTAAAACTAAATGTTTTTGTTTTTATTTAAAATATATTTTTTAATTATCGATTATTGATTATTAATTTTTATTGATTTTATTTTATTTTTAACTATAAATAATATTTATATCGGAATTATTGTGATAAATAGATTTGTTAAATAACTAGGCGGACTGGCTTAAGTAACCCATCACAATGGACTCTAAAAAGATCGTAGTGGGTTGGGTCACATTACTAGTTGTAAGAAGGGTGGGTACAATACAAAGAGACTGAAGTAGCATTAATAGCTTTGAAGAATGGCGACCACGACTTGCAGGTGGGAGCTCCAGGCAGAACACGGCGAAAGCCATGGTGGCCGAACATATCTCAAGCCGTCCAATCCACATCCAACCTCCTCCACCTTATTCAGCAATTCTCTACTTCCCAGGTATTTTTCTATCTATGTTTATTTACATTTTCTCTAACCGACGTTTTTGGGTTTTTATTAGGTTGTTTAACTTTGATTTACAAGCAACAGATAGATCAAAGCTTAATTTTACTTGGATCAAAGGGTTATTCTTTTTTTAAGGGAATTAATTTTTGTAATTGAGTTTCATCAGATCTTGTTATAGTAACTGTACTATTTATTATTTACAGAAAAAGGATAACGTGTTAATTGCTGTTGTTCTATATGTTGGAGTGATTGCGGATGGCATATTCGATTTGGAAATATTTCCAATGCATTAGCGTCTTCTTGCATTTTGATAAATATCATTTGGGCTTGTAAGTGTGTGCATTGAGATTTGAGAAGACGGTAAAGAGTTACTTTTAGGTAATTACGTAATAGTTCTGTTTTTTTCCCTTCAAATGGAAAACATAGTGTTGTTATGTAATAAATGTTGAGGATCATGTCTGTATAATGTATTTCAGGAGTTTGTTTTATCCCAATGTTTATGGATAGAAAAAGTGAATTTATTATTGATATTATCCTAATTTATACAGTAGTTAATTATAATATTAAAAAAAATTATTATTTTAATCAATAATTATATGGTATATTAGTTTGTAATTGTTATAAATAATTGATATAATAATACTATCTAATCAATGTCTTTATCGGTGTCCATAAATCGAACCGAATCAGACCAAATCGTAAAACCAGATCGAACTAAACGATTTTTCAAATCAAACGGTCCGGTCCGGTTTGCATTAGTTAAAACCGTTTTTCAAACAGTCAAATCGGGTTTGTATTAATTTTAAACCGGTCGAATCGGACCGGGTCAGTTTAATAATATATTAAAATTTTCATATTATTTCTCATTAAATGTGTCAAAAAATTGAACCGAATCGAACGAAACGGTTTTATAAATCTAACGGTATGGTTCGATTTGTATTAATTAAAACCGTTTCCAAACGGTTCAATATAATTCAAGTAATATAAAAGGTCCAATCCAATTAAAATTTTTTAACTAAAATCGGATAGGTAAACACTCCTAATATTTATGGTCATTGCCATTTTGGTAATATTTTATTTATTAAGAGAAAAATGATAGACAAATCCCTTAGATTAAGTTTCATTATGTATTTAATCCTTCGTATTCAAATGGGTATTTTTTAATCCATTATTTTTAAAAAATGAATAAATAATATTATTTTAAAGATTTTTTTATGTCAAATAATTAAAACACGATTAAAATTTGATCATTTAACGATGTTAAAATAACAGTTAATATAAATGCTTTTTCATATTTTTTTTAATATTTGGTTATTATTATTTTTTTATTTTATTTTAATATTTTATTGGTTGTTATTTTTTTTAAATAATTTTATATTAGAATCTATTATTATTGATTATTTTTTTAAATAAGTTCATACTAAAATTCATTTTTATCCTTAGGTAGTGTTTTATCCATTTTTAATTACTTAATATTAAACAATAACATTTTAATATAAAAATCATTAAAATAATATTATTTATTCTCAATTTACTTTTTTTTTTCAAACCATAAAATACCTTTTAAAATTTGATAAACTACCTTTCATTTTTTTTTATGTTATTTTGACGAATTTTATCAAGTTGAAATTTTTGAGAAATTTAAAAATGTTTTATTGAGGAGAACAAATAGAAGTACAAAAATTCTCCCTTAAGTCCATAATAGATGCTCGTGGCTGTGATATAGAAAAATTAGCCTTGTTTATTTCTTTAGAAAGGGCTAGACAATATAATTTTACTGGTTCTATATCTCAAGGTAGTTGTATTAACATATTTTGCTATTATCATAGCAATGTTTTCATTTTTAAAAACTTACATTAAATTTTGAAAAACTAATTTCAAAATGATACAATTATGACAAAAATATATAAAAATTTATTAACTTTTGGGTGAATATTACAAGTTCATTAATTATAAAAAAATTATACTAGAAATCTAAAAATAAAAAAAATGTCACGTGAACATACATATACATATTTTTTTAAGTTGGTGTGTGTTAAAACCTATCCAAGTTTATATTTTTTTTAATCACAATTAATTTAAGAAACATATAACAATTAAAAAAATATGAACATATATGTATTCATGTGTTTTAAATCTAATTTCTTCTTTTTTTCATTTTTAAATTTATAGTAAACTTTTTCATAGTTAATGGACTTTTAAGGTCTCACTTAAAAATCAATAAACTTTTGTATATTTTTATTATAGTTAGTGTTATTCTACTATCCTAAATATTTAATTGCTCTTACATTAGTAATTTTTACTCTAAAAATATCAATTATCATGTGTTACATTTGACATGCTCTTTTAACGAGTTGTCTCTGAACCTACCTTTGCTAAAAATATTTCAAAGTACAGAATGTTACTGCATTGGATATTCTCATTTGTGTCTATTGACTAATTTTTAAATCTAAGATGGATGCTAATAAGAGACTAAGCCGCTATGGTGCGGTTTTGTTATTGATCGTCTATTTAATTTCATGGCTTATTTCAACTCTTTTGCCCATTGTATGTGATTACTTTTTCATATTTGTCATATGTTATGCAGACCCAACTAATGAAGCTTCCAAACAACCTTTTGACAAAAACATCTGCAATTAAGAATACTGGGCAAGTATGTAAAATATGTTATCATAGATAAAGTACGTAAAGTCCAGCCAAAATCAAATTACATCACATGAAACTTCATTATTATTATTTTTAATAAACAACACACAAATAAAACAAGGGAAAAGAACAAGAACAAGTAAAATCCATGCACTCTAAAAGACCAGCTGATTTTTAGAGGTGTATATTAACATTAATTTAATATATGTATCGGTTATCTTAGTGTACATTGTACGCAAACAATAATCCCCGTTACAGAAAATTGATAACACTATGCCCTTCTTAGCGGTTGGCAACTCAATCAATGAATTATTCACTATTTTAGGGCAAGTTAGTTACTTACAAATATAACGAGTTTAAGAGGGTAACAGGGAGAGTAAAGCTACAACCACAGTTTCATGTTCTGTTGATCATAAGTTACAGTTTGTCCTTTCTAAATCATACGATATACATCACAAGAAGGAAGGGGGGTACAAAGTAGAAAACCTGAGGTTAACGTACTGATAAAACACAGCTGCTTCTAGAGAACGAGAAGAACATACATTTGTTTGGATTTGTAATATATGTAGATACATCTTTACATGCAACTTATTTCCATTGAACAATGGTTGTTAGTCAAGTGTTATCCTAACTAGCTACAATTGATATGTTGTTGGTATAGTTATCATGGTGCTTGGTGGCAGCATATTCAATCAACAAGGATTAAAACCGCCAACCTTGATGGTATAATTTTCTATCGATCCCCTGAGAAATGAATGTATGTTAGCACATATGCACAAAACGGGAAGCTCTTAGATGTTCAAAATAGTAATTGCGGTACGAATGTCCAAAATAGTATAAACAATATTGCTAGAGTAATTAAGAATTTAACTTAACAAGATAACACTCGATTTCTAAAAATAAACATTTTGCTCTGCAATAGGATCACCATGAGAAAGAGAAAAAAAACAAACAAACCAATACTCAAGCGAGTCAACATCTGACCCAATATTTTAGCAAAGAAAAATTGTTTATTTAGCAAGGGCTCAATGTTATATTATTGCCTAGGTTTGCAATCAAGGTTTATTTGTCCAACAAAATGAAAAGGAGAGCAGAAATTTCTTAGAAGTGTTACCTGGTCTCCTAAATACTATAAATCCCCATCTTCATCCAGGAAAATTTCTGGATGTACTGCTGCATTGGTGAAATTCAAAGCTCTATTCAGCTTTCTATGATCTAAGATTTCAACTTCAATTGCAAAAATTGAACATACTGGACGATGATCTGAGATCCTTAATTCTGCCCTTTTATACGAAAGTTGCTTTATGCCTCTTCCATTCCATAGTATGCGGTCACACCTAATATGACACGACCCAAATTTAATTTCCACCACAAGTTTTAGGGGGAACAACTTATCAATTATTAATGACCAAAAACAAAACAACCAAACAATTATTGTCTAGGGCAAAAGAGAAAATATGTGGGAATACATTTAAGAGACGATCTTAGATTGAAAATAGGTTGGAGTGTATTTAAGACTTTATGAGCTAGAAATAAGTAATTATTCATTGTTATTGGAGTAGGTGATTATGTGTTACTCAAACTAATGAAATGCAAACTTTTCTTTTTTAAAAAACAAATATCTAATAGGTATAGAGAGGATAATATGATTAGTGAGTATACTCTACATGAATAACACTTCCTAGATAAATAACCCGAAAGCATTTAATACTTAATATTCTCTTTGTTTTTCTCCCTCTTTCTCGAGCGGCTGAGAAAACAAATGTATTCAGAGAGAGATGGAAAATTTGGTATTTCTTTCTTTCTGTTTTTCATCCACCATAAAATACCACTCGCGTCTTTCTTTATGTTTTTTATCCACAAAAGTTGTACTCACCATGCTGGAGATCTCTTCTTCTCTCCTTCTTTTGGATTCTCGCCAACATATTTATCAGAATTGACTTCATACTTGTAAGTGGGAGGAAAGTCTATGCCCCCCTCTTTCCAACCTTCAAAGACGTGACCACGGCGGAGTTCCTTGCTAAGCTATCACATTGCATGAGCATTAGTACCATAACATAAATCATGTTTGATTTAAATTTCAAAAGAAAAGGGAAAATAAAAAATATTTCAATGTATAGTGAGCGACACCCCAAGATGTTAATGGATACTACTTATCTCCGAATAGACTGAATCAGTATATGTATGGCCATTCCAGGAAAATAAAAAATAAAAACTCGGCCTGACAAAATCCTTTGAATTTTCATCTACCTCATTAGGGAAAGGATAAAACAGTTTTGTATTAAACTTCTAATTTATAGATAAATTTGTAGATCCTTCCTTTCAGTACAAAACTGCATGAATCAAATCTAGAACACATTTTTAATATCAATGGTCCAAATTACATGGGAATCAGACGACCAACTTTTGGTTTAGACATGGATTAGTCTACTATCAAAGACGTTAACTCAAAGGCAGAGAAATTTCACCATAAAATGATAAAAGAAGAGAAAAACACTAACAAGCAGCATTGGAAAAAGCGCTTAGTCTCACCTGATCACTGTTAATAAGTTCATTCCATCTTTTATGAGTAATGAGCTTCCTGACTTCCGCGTCCAACATGTTGAGTCGGTAATTCAAATCCCCAAACCAGAATATTTGACTGTTCAGAAAACACAGTTATAATTCATTCTAAGTTGAAGAGACAATAGAAAACATGTTAACTGTAACATCTCCCCAACAGACACCAAGATAAAACTCCACTTGATTCACTTTTAGAAACATGTTGAAAAGATGCAAAATGACCTCGATCAGCTATAAAATTTTCAGCCACCTAAGGGTCCTTAGTTGCTTTCAAATTTACCATTTACATAGCATTCTGTGAAGTCTTCCACAGTCCACATTATTTGAGTCATAATAAAACCAGATGGAACTAAATATAAGGCTATTTATCATTAAAACGTAATTATGTAAATAATAGTTTTAACAATCCAAAGTAATTCTCAAAAGTAATATCATTTTCTAAACTTCCACTTGACCTTTATTGTTTTTAATAGAACTACATGCTGAATAATTTCACTAGATTTATAGAGAAATCAGAATTCATCAAAGATATATTATACTTTAGAGATTCAAGTGGTGATATTAACAAGAAAGGTACTTTGCAAGTGAACTTATAAGTCCAATCTCACATAGATTAGAGCTTACTCATGGGATGGAATTGTCTGTGGTTGATCCACACCAAAAGCAGATGACTCGAAACGGGTTCGCCTTATAATTTCATGTACGTCTGAGTTACGTCTTTGATCAGCACCTTCTTTCTGACCAGAAGTCAGATGAGAACAAACAAAGCACATCCGAGATTGAAATATGGACATACTTACTGAAACAGATCCCTGCATCAATTAACAACAAATTGCTCAGAAAGAAATTGAGATTATACAAACATGCTCAACCATTGATCAA
The DNA here is from genome assembly GCA_037013495.1 of Hippophae tibetana. Lineage (NCBI taxonomy): Eukaryota > Viridiplantae > Streptophyta > Magnoliopsida > Rosales > Elaeagnaceae > Hippophae > Hippophae tibetana. The sequence continues at coordinate 5,781,425 of CM072804.1, read as the reverse complement.
TGCACATGCTGATATGCAGCTACTCTACAACTACAAGTCATGCTAGGTACACCCAGCTTAAAAACATATTGCAACTCATCAGTAATGGACGTTATCAATATTGTCTAGAAACCAAATTTTTTTAATCAACTAGACATGCTTATTATTGATCTGAAATAGAAAGAGAACTTTCGAAGTTTAATTACATCAATGCGAAATGGTTTGAAAATATGCTCTTATAAGGCTTTTGTGCCAAAATTGTGCCAGGAAATCCATCTCAAAATTTTATAATTCAACTTTCAAAGTTTTCTTTGGTGGAAGCAGCAACATTGCCTCATAAGAGTAAGCATCTCTATCGTATAACAAAATATAGCAGAAGCAACAATAGCAAGAAGTACCTTGTTTCCCAGGTAACCCATTAGACCGATCCCAACAGGAAAAACTTTCAGATTGTTAATGTGTCTTCTCAACCTCCTTCGCACCCAGATTGATACATAAATCCCTACCATCTGCTTGCTGACAATCCTTACATATCTAGGCCGTGACTTCATATTTTTGATAGCTTCACTGCTCTCTTTCCCATTCAGAATTTCATCAATGGTGTTGTCTTCGTCTCCAGAAGGCATGTCAGACATGTCAGAGAGAGAATCAAGAACTTCATGTGCTTTTTGTTGCTCCGTCCGGAGCAAGCCCAGGTTTCCAGAACTATAGTAGGATCTTTTCATAGCAGAACTTACAGAGTAATAATGGGGACTGTATATAGCAGGATTTTCTAAGCAATTAATTCTTGCAGAACTGCTCAACGTTCTCCGCAGTTTAGAATTGGACGAGATAACTTGAGGAGTTGCGTCTAATGAATGTTCAGGCCAGTCCAGTCTGCTATCACAATCTATGCCATATATTCTCTTCAGCTGTAAATTCTTTCGTATACTAATTTCCTTATTGAGTTCATCTCCTTCGAAGTCACGATCAGCTTTGGCCACAAAATATTTTTCACTCATAAGATCTAACGGATGAGCATCAATCTCATCTGCAAGTACATCAGCAACAGAAGATGTCCGTAATACTGGGGAAGGTGGTGCACTACAGCTTTTGTGTTGTTTGCTTTCTGGTTCTAAGGATTTATTTAGAGTTCTTCGAATGATTGCCTCCCATTTCGGAATTGGTGTGCTATCTTCTGCTCCCAATACATTCACAGCATTTAAAGGGACGACCTCTTGGAAACTGTTAGCATCAGATAAGAGTCTGTTCATGCTCTTTCCAAAAAAGAGAAAGGAAAAAAGGACATTTCACACGATCACATTAACAACAAATCTTTCTGAGCATCCAAAATGTTTCGTCATAAAGGAAGAAAAGAACTTTCAGGCATAGTAAATGAAGATAAGAGTATGCTTATGCTAAATGCAGTTAATGAAGCACAATACGAACAAAGAAAAACACTAGAGGACACCTACACTCAACAACTTCCGGACATGAGAACCAAATAAGTTCTAGCAACAGCAACAGTTAGATGTCAACCGTGCTTCCCTATTTTACTCTTATACATTTATCCTTCTACCATGTAACCTATTTATTTTTATTTTTTTGCTAAGATATTGTAATTTATTTATCAGCGCATCAAACATTCTTCGGCAAGAAATTTGTAGTAAAATTCAGGTAGAACAAACAAAACTAGAAATATACTAGGTGGGTGGTGGGTTCTAGAAAATTGTCTCAACTTGTTCATGAAAGCTAACATCATCTCTGACTTAAGGTGATATTTTCAAAGTCTTAAACCTCCTATTTAACAAATAATAGAGTTATTTGCTTACTCAGAAACACTAAGAGATGCACGTCACAAACATGAGGAAATACTCACCCAATAATGTACATATCTGAAGGTTCTTTTTTACAAAGCCAATCATCGATTTCAAGATCTTCACTTGGAACTCTTCCAGCAACATTCCAGCTGCCAATTGTAACTCTACAAAAGACCAAAGAGCCCAATTAATACCAGTAAGAAACGAATCATTCGTACTTCCAGCTCAGAACTGCAAATTAATATAGCCAACTAATATAGCCAAACCTCAAATCCTTCGTGTTTATATACTGGACACGTAATGTTTCTGATTTTCCTCTCTTATGTCTTAAATTATAGGCCTTGGAAGGTGCATCTGTACCAATAAATACCAAAAGGGGGAAAAATCACTTAATGGACGTCAATGAATCTCAAAATATGAATACCAAAAAAAAAAAAATATATCGGGAGAGAAAAATAAATAAATTCACTGAAAATTTAGAAATTGGTGGAATAAAGAACGAATGAAGATAAATTGAAAAAGAATTAAAAAAAAACACAGCTGGGATCAATTACTTTACGAGTTTGATCATTTCTGATGTACCTATCATAATATTAGCTTAAGTATATCTCATTCTCCGGTACTAGTCATCCCAGAGAGTATGATAGAACACAGAAGTAAATGGTTGAAATGACAGTTGCAATTGGTTCCTCTCTTGAGAAAATAAAATATTCCATTTTCTCTCCTTCGTTGTTTCAGATATCATACCAAAGCTATAGAATTCATGCTAAATCATGTATAAGTAATATGAGTCATTTTAACCTTTAAGGATGATAAATCTCATATTAATTATAAATACTGCACCTATGTCTTTTTTAATCATTATGTAAACTTTTTTTCAATACTTATCATCAACTTAAAGTGAGCTAATGGAAGGCCACTGAACCAATAATCAACGTGTATAATTTTAAAAGACAAACACCTTGTAAACTAGAGGTTTAGAAAGAAGTTGGAACATTCTAAGCCAAAAGCAGCTGAGGCACAAAGGCAAAATACAACCATAGCAACACAGAAAGCAAAGATCAAAAGCTCAAATTAAGACAGAATCAAAACTGCACACACATAAATAAGATACAGCTTGAGTCCTAATAGGACCCAGTTATTAATACGAAAATAAGGTATATTGCCTGTAGTATGACTGGTTATATGATGGTTCCTTTGATTCCTACAGACGCGATCCTCATACAAGTCTGTTCTTGCATCTTTAACTGAGAAAACTGAATGAAAAATGCAAAGCACAATCAAGCTCCAAAAGCATAGTAAAAACAATAAAATAGGGTAATCTACTAAGCTCCTGGCATTTTTATACCATCATCTTCGCTTTCAGTTTCAGTGTCAACCTCGTCCTCACTAAAATCATTATCCTTGGGCGGTATATTTAACCATTTCTTCATCACAATGGAAGGCCAAAAGAGCTACAAGAAAATGCAATTGACCAAGTAAATAATAATGAAGCATGTGCATGTTTTGGTAGTCCAGAAAATGAAGAGAGAAAGAAGCAAGAGAAGACATAAAAAGCAAACCTCTGAGCGCTTTCCTTTCTGGGCTTTTTTCATCTTCCTCAAGGTTCAATAAGTTTATGTAATTATGTTGAAGAACAGAAGAGCTATACACTATGCCTATTTCAAAGCACGAGCTCTTAAATATGGAAGGAGAAACAACCAGCAGCCAATGAATAGCTATTGTTCTAGGAGAATTTAATACTAAATTACAGCAAAGATTCATAATATGACCGAGTAAAAAGGACAAATAAGGTATGGACATAAATTACAGACGTCCACAACCACTTTGGCCCTCTTCCCTCGTCACAACTTTCTAATACATAACAAAATTGTATGATATTATTAAAAATTGGAAATAAAGAAAAAAAAAACAGTGAATGAACTTCCAAAATAACCTAAGGCGTTATATTCAAGATAATAAAAATTAGTCCATTAATCAATTCTTGCTCTACAGCTATTATTTTAAGGCTGGTGTAATGGGAAAGAATCACGAAATAAGTCACTGACAGAACAGAGAAGGAAAAAATAAACGAATAATAAATGAATCACGTTATTATAAAAGGAGTTAAAATAATAGACACACAAGTACAATAATTACCTGTAATTTAATAATAATAAACTCTAATAACACGCTTAAAGAACTAGAATATCTAATATTATATAACTTTCTATATATTTTTGCCCACATGTATTTTTTTATCCTATTACTTGTCAAATTGTTTTAAAAATTAGTGAAAAAAATTATTTTTTTAAAAATAATATACATACGTGACAAAATCTCAATAATAATATGGATGTAAAAATTGATATAATTTTTTTTTTAATGTAACCAGCAAGCCTACTAACTGGATATCTCATAGTAGCAAACTACTAGCTTCTCCATTGTGAGCTGACTTCCAAATCAGAGTGACCCAACAATGGACTCGTGCCCACGAAAAATAAGCCATATTTAGCCAACCACCAACTTTGATTAAGACTAGCAATTATTGAACAATTAAATCAATTTGTAATTTTAATATAAAAAAAAATCAATTTGTAATTAAAAAATGTAGATATATAATAATACACTGTTCATACCGTAATATGCAAGATTTGCAACTTGCAGAGAAACAACCCAACCAAATAGAAAGGGGGGGTTTCAACTTTCAAGAAACAAAACAATGGTTGACACTAGGCTACAGAAATTGAAGTCAACTGGGAAAAAAATGTAAATTAAACAAGATTACAGAAAGCACAGCTGTAGAACTATTGGATAGGCGGTCGACATTAATTCTTTATATAAAATGGATTTTCCTACCATATGTAAACAGTTAGCTCAAAACCCACCAACGAATCGATGCATAAAGTACTGTGAGGGACCTCGTGAGAGGACCCAATACGCACAACATTTGAATGTTGAGAGCCATACTAATTAAAATATGTGATAAATACCATAAGATCATAAAATTATATCAAAGATATTATAATATGATAGAAATATCTGTAAAATTCTATTGATTTAAAAATATATTAAAAACTATTTATAGAAATTTGTTATATGGGTAACTTTCTCAATATAAAAATATTGTAAATATATTGAAATTGTTATGTATATTTTAATCTTGCGTGTGAGGAGAGGAATCAATTAATAAAATTGTTGACAACTTTGGAGCCAAAGAAGACGACTTCTTATATGATTTTAATGAATTAAAAATATGAATCTAATCTTAATCAGATGGAAAGGTGAATGAAGCAATTTGGTGCTTTTTTAGTCCCTGTACTAAGACAATAAAAAGTATGTTTTCTCCGGTTATCGTGTAAACTTGTACACGGGGACTTACTAGTGGTAACTGGTAAAGGTAACGTCGGCAGTCTATTAACGTGAAATATTACTTTACCAATATAATAAGAGAGAAAAAAAAAAGTATGAAAATTAATTGAGTTTATATTTAATTAATGATTTTTTTTTTTTGGGTTTTTAATACCCACGTTTTTAAGTCTTTAACAAGATATTTTCACCTTATATCACCGTGATATACAATAACAAATTTATGATTTATATTCATTAATAACATCATATATAATTAAAAATAATATTAATTAATTTTTAATTAAAAAATATATTATATGTATCTTACGTTCAAATTATTGAATTTTATAGATATATTGAGTATTAAAAATTAAAAATTAAAAAATAATAATTTTATTTTATACACTAATTTATTTATAATTTTATAAATATTGTATTTAAAATTTATTTTATATAAAGTTAAGATGGTATACATCACATGTTTTCCCTAATTAAAGAATGCATTCTGCTATAATGATATTTATAGCTAGATACCATTAGCATTCAATGAATGATTTTGTACCTTCAAAGTTTATATTATTCTTTACTTTATTATATAAATAGAAGGTATGATAAAACAAGGTGTTTAAATCTTGTGTGCCAAACGTTTAAAAAAATTGTATGAAAAAAAAAAGCATCATAGGATACGAATCATTAAATCTTTCATAAGCATATTTTAAGCGTGATTATTTTAAGTTGAGTAGAACAGTGGGTTTATTACATTAAATTTTAAATAGAACTAGTCGTCAAGTACAATTTTTTAAAAAATTGACTTTTTAATGATAAAATTGAATTTTCTGTTAAAAAAAATTAAAAAACTCCCTCTGCATTTCAAAAGATATCATTTTTCTCTCCTCTCAATTTATATTATATTTTATTCTTTTATTTCTCTTGTTCTCTCTTGTTATATAATCATTACATATTTTATTTGTATCTTTAAAAAAATTTAATTTATAAATTATATGAAAAAGTAAGAGTATGAACTACAGGAGATCTTATTTTGTTAAGTAAACATATTTTTATATTATTAAATTATAAAATTTGTTACAAATATATCAATGAATTTTTATTTATTGATTTTATACTATAAATTTTAAATTTATTACAAATATACTACTATTAATTAATTTTAACGGATATTAATATTTATGTGTGTAAAAACCCTAAAATACCGCACACTCATCACACTTTCACTCTTGTTCAAACTATTAGTAGTGAAAACTTTTACATTAAGTTTTAATTTTCTAACTAGTCAATTTAACGATTAAATCTTTGTAACGAAAGATGCAAGGGTGTGAGTAAGTGGGATAATTTTTGATTTTTTATGCATATACATGTTAATTTTTGTTAAAATTAATCGCCGATAATATATATATATATATATAATAATAATAAATTGAAATATCAATGATATAAAAATAACACATGAAAGTTCATTATATATTTGTAACCAATTTTATATTTCAATGGTATAAAATCTATATACTCTATTTTTTAATGTTATTTTAAGAGTATTATAAATAAAATACTATTTTTAATAAAAATCAATTTTTATCTTTGAAAAGCTATTATTTTTTTTTTAAAATTTCACTAGATTTACTTTATCTAAAAATTATATAACTATACCTCCCCAACTTAAAAATAATACGTTATAAATTTAAACCATAACAATATTTAATTTCTCAAATAGGTTGTTTATTTTCTCTTATAAATACATGTTATATAGAACTCTAATTACAATATTTATTGTTGCTATTAGTTTAAACCATAACATATTGACTTCTTATAATCAATTAATTTTCCTTTAAAACTATATCTTTCAAAACATATCAAATATTTTATAATTAAAGTCACTAGTTTTATAAATCGCATTAAGTAGTATTTTATCTTAAAGATATGGCATTCAAAGAAGAATAATTAACAAGCTTTAATATTTTTTTCTATTTTATTATAGTTTTTCAAAAATGATAATAATTTTTTCTTTAATCAAATAGATTTTTTTCTCACCCTTGTTTCATTTACTAGGTTAATTTAAATTTATTTATATTTGTTTATATTTTGAATTTAAAACTTTTTATTTTTTATTTATCTAAACGTTAACGTACATTAATTATCTTTATTATTCTTCGTATAAAAAATAAATTATTTATGAGGAAACAAGATAAATAAAAATCAACTATTAATTAATCATATATATTTCAATGGCTTGTAAAATTAGATATATAGAAATTGATATTCAAATTATATTAGTTATAAATATATGGACATTATTGTTATTTCAAAAACAAATCTTTAATATATAATAAACAATTCAGTCACACCACAAAAATAAAATATAGAAAATTTTTATATACAAACAACTCATCGTATAATAAATTATGTGATATATAATAGTTTTAAAAAAAATGTATGTTTAATTGTGTTAATTAATAGATAAATATTACTATATTAATTGTTGTCCTATATCAATTTGTTAAAAATAGAAGTTTTCGTAAATATATGGGACGAAAACTGACACCGACAAGGAAAATACATGGTGTAAATTAACATAATTTGTATATTAATACGTATATAGGAGTATGCACCAAATTAATTTACCAAATCGAATAGTATATTAATATACACATATATTTTTCTTTTTTTTATTTAAATGAATTATCAATTGATAGGAAAAGTATGTAACCCAAAAAAAATTGAAGGATTGAGAGCATGTTATATATATTAGAAATCTTGATAATTTTTTTAATTAATAAAATATTATATTTGTCAACAAATGATGTACATCAGATTCAATATTTCTCAAAAATGTATAGAATAAAAGAAATAAAATGAACTAATGAAGCCAAAAATATTATTTCTTAACTGTAAAAACAATTAAAATTACTTGAATTTATTAATAGATTTTTAAAATTTCAATTTAATAACTTCAGAAAAAGCAAGTTGTGTTTTACAACTCTGAAGCACCATTTATAGATATTAAAATAAAATATTTAAGCTTTTAGATTAATGTTAGAGTTTAATTTTTATGAAGATTTCTATTAGTTTTAAAATTTTATAAGCGTACATCAAATAAAAGATATATATATTTAATAAAAATAATTATTACTATATACTATTATTATTTTTAAATAATTTGTATGGGTCATGTGCCCTAAGACTATAATGTGAATCCTGTTGAAGTGTGATTTTATAAGTTGATTTTATTTTAGTATTTTTTAAAAACACAACATTTTACAAATCAATTACCTCTAAAAAATCAATCATTAAGCCAACTTATACGGTCATTTTGAAGAAAATTAATTTGATTGCATGTTTTGAACCTATATATAATCATAACATGTACAATTAAATATGACTCTAATGTAATATTTAAGGGTGAAATCAATCTTATACCTTATCAAAGTAAATATCTCATTGTATATATTTAGTAAGAGAAGAACAAACTGAATGTAAAAACTAAACTTTAATATTATCACTTCTTAGTTCTTGTCGATAGGATTTCTCAAAAGAGAGCATTTCAATTCTTGGTGATTAAGACAAAATTGTTAAATCGTTGTCTTCAAAATACTAGAATAACTATATCTTTTGCATAAAAAGTTGACTATATTATAAATAAATGATTAAATTCTATTTACATATAAAGGTACAATATATACTCATATTATTTTTTGACTTTTTTTATAAAAATGCATAATGAGTAAGACGTGAGATACAAATAAAAGTCTTGGAGATTTGAGTAAGAATTAGGTTTAGAAAGGAGTATATATTATATATAAAAATAAATAAAAAATATATTTGAAAAATTATTATGTATTAAAAGTAAAGTTTTAGTTCAATTTTGGAAGTTTTTTTTTTAATTTTCGGACCTCCAATCAATCTCTAAAAAATATATATATGTTGGTTTTAGACTATGACTTGAGTTAGTTAATCATTTTTGAAAAAAAAATGTTCACCCATATCTGATTGTATCAATGTTTATTTTTACATTTTTTTAGCTTTTGTATTTTTTTAATTTAATTTATTTTTATTTTACAAAGTTTATAAAAAACTAAAGAATAAAAATTGAAATATGTATATTTATTTATTTATTAACCTCTATAAAAAAATAAAATTTAGTATGTATTTTTCCAATTCACATAATTTAATATATATATATAATTCATAACTCCTTAATCATCCCTGTCTATTTTTTTAAAATACTACAAAAATCACTTAAATTATGTTATTTATATTATTTAATTTATTAGATTAAAAACATTATTATTTAGTTCCTTAAATTTATAAAAAGAGTCAATTAAAAATAAATTATATATTTTAATAATTTTTTATTAAAATAATTTTTTAAGTTATTAAATGAAATTAAAATACTAATATTTTGTAATAGTAAAGTCACAATTAATATAAAAATTTACAAAATATTTGTTTTTAATATTTTATTAATTAATACCATTTTATTTTAAGGTTTATTATTTTTTAATTTTTATTAAAAATTAAAACATATATTCAAATAATTTTTTGTTTTAATTTTATTAAATTTATTTTTTCTTAAACTATTTCATAGTAAGTTTTACTTTTATGCTTGTTAAAGTCTCATATATTAATCATGATTTATTTATTTAAAATAAAATAATAATATTTATTTTTATAAAATTAAATGATTAAATAATAACATTTTTAATTTAAAAAATTAAACGATACAAATTACATAATATATTTTTGTGATATCTTAACTTTTCTAATTAAAAACATTAAAAAATATTTTTTATTAAATAAAAATATAATATTAAAATAAAGTGGTATACCACCAACACCACCTAATTCAATCCTACTGATTTACAACTGGATCATTATTTGAAGATGGAGACTCTTAATTGGTCGAAGTCGGTTTGTAAATCGTGTCGTTATTCTTTGGGTGGTAGGTATAATAATTGTACATTGTTTACCCAAAAAAAAAAAAAAAACATATCGACATATATAAACAAAAGTTGAAACTGCCTAAAATACAAGTACGTTTATTTTCAAGCCCTTAATTTGAACGAGCTAGTTTGTCACTACACTGTACTGATCACTGGGAAGTGGGAATTTATGTATAATATTGGTTTAATATTGGTCTATAGTCTATACCGTTAGATAAATTTATTTTGAGATTAATTATTTATTTAAATAATTTATCTGATTCTTTTGTATCGAAAATGTTAAATAATCAGAATGTTCATTAGCCCTAAAGTAGTTGTATTATGATGAAGGAATTATGTTTTTTTATATGTAAAGATAAAAAATAATTGACTTCTAAGTTTAATTAAAAAAAATAAAAATATATAATTATGGATAGGAAATGACTATTGTTAAGAACAATATGATTTTGATAAAAAAAAAAGAATTTTCAAAGTGTTAATTAGCTAAATCTAACAAAAACATTATATTTTTTTTCTTAAACAAAATCAAATTTTCTTTGGCAATAGTCATTCCCTTATAGTAAATTGGTTATTGTAGAGTTGTAGTGCAATAATAGTACATTATTAATGCATAAGTTTGTGTGTGTTTAATATTCTTTATTAAAAAAAAAAAAATTGCAATGAGTAGTGAAACATATAAAACGATATCACATTCCATAAAAATCCAAAGAGTAGGGGAGGGTCTATATATATCTCGTGTAAATTATCGACATGCAAAAGATAATATGCCCAATGTTTTTGGAAAATAAAAAATATAAGATTATTAAAATTTATAAATATAAAGATATTAATCTTTAATAAGAACTAATATATTTTTATTATTAAAAAAAATTATATATTATTTTAAATTTAATAGTATTTAAATTAAATTACGGTTATTTAAATTTATTTAATATTAAATATCTTATAATTAGATTATGTTTATTATTATTAATGTGTTAGTTTATTATCATAAGTTTTTAGTGAATTTTTGTCGTTATTGTTTTGAAATTTAGGGGTGATTATTTGTATAGTTTTTTCTAGTTTTAATTTTTTAAAAGATTAAAATCGAAAAGAAAAGGTTATATAAATCGTGCAAAAAGATGCATGGTTTCAGATGTTTGAAAGTGATCTTTAATCTTAAATTATGATATATAATTCTAAACTCATAAAGTCACTTTTGGCAGACCAAATGAGGAAGAAAAAAAGGTTAATTAGTAATCAAGTTGTAAATGCAGTTGTCAGCTTGTCGTGGCGGTTGTGACTTGTGAGGAAATTGTCAATTGCGGAAAAAACAAAACAAAAGGTTTTACCAAATTAAAAAATATTTATTATTTTTGTATTAAGTTGATGCGATGGTTCGATCAATTAAAGATAAAATCTCTCGTCCATGATAATTAGTTTGGATCATAACGTTGCTTAGTACAAAATTAATCAATATTTTATTTTTCGTTAATTAATTTTATCTCAATCGACCAATATAAAAAACATAGGATTCCCAAGAAATCACAATTGTATCTTCTGCCAAAAAAAAAAAGAAGCCTCCAATTAATATTCTTAAGCATAAAACAGCTTTTAAACAGTCTATTAGTTGTGATATAATATATATATATATATATATCTAATGACCATTTAGTTTGTTGTCGTTTTATGATATATTTTTGGACCACAATGTCAAAGTGAGAAAGCTGAAAGAGAAATTGTAATAATGAAAACTTGTGTCGGCCTGGGCGTTCAATTTTATCCTCAAATCAAAGAGCTTGAAATGAAAATGGACGTGAGAATGTATCGAATGAGACTTTTTTGCATTATGAAATGGAAAAAAGTTGGGAAAGGACTGAAAGGGCCAATATGAAGTCCAGTCTCTTTCTTCAAGTAACTAGTGTTCTAGCTCTTATATTCATTCATACATTCGACTGCTACCATATGTCTCGGTGTAAAGCTCGGTTCTCTTAAGGTACTTCGCAATTGTGCCGAATCTACAGTTCAATTATTAATCATGTCTTACACGAACACAAGGAAATCATTAATTGTATTGACGTCAGTACATACAATTAATTCATTTTGATTAATTATTTTGTTTTTTAACATGTTAAAATTCAATACAATTTCATATGATGTAACAACACTATAAGTACGAACATGATTAAAATTCAAAAAAAAAAAAAAGTACTTTTCATCGATTCTCAAGTAGTTATAATAAAAAAGTTAACAATTGTGTGCAAGTAAAATATTTCGACGGGAATTTAGAAAAAAAATTGCGTAATAAAACTATATAAACACAAATTTACAGGTTGTCTGTACAGACAAATAAAATGAATGTCATATATGGTAAGAAAGGAAAAACCAGTTGCACAACACTTCAGTAACGGTTTATGACATGACAACGAACTCATATGATAAAACTTTTCTCAATTTTGTCTCCATTAAGAAACCCTAATATGGCAGTAAAGTTATACGGACAAAATGATAATACAGTAGAAAATAACATTTGTTAGGTGTTTGAGGGAGAGGGGGGTGGGGGGGAAGAAGCTCCGGGAAACATTGTTGTACGAACAAAAGCTCAAAAGAAGCAATTCAGAGAAGCCCAAGAAAGCAATCTCTAGACACTAACTAAAATCTGTAACTTCCTAAATCCAGAGTCATCACATGATAGTGCATCGGCTCCTCTCTTCTGCTGGCTGTGAGGCTACTTGTTGGTACCTGTTTGACTCGTTCGGGTTGTACGTGAACTCAGAAGTGTCGAGTCCATACTGATATATGCAACAATGTATAGTATAAAGCAAATGTTAGAATTGAAACTCATGCAGAAGACCACTATAAAAAATATAAATATCAGTTGACCAAGGGTATTAACTCAAATACTCCTGAACTGTCCAAAACCAAGGAACCAAACAATGACTCCATAAAATGTTTTTCTAACAGCCAGAGGAAGAGACTCAAAGATCAAGGCCACGATCATCATACTTGTGTTCAATCACTAGGCTTCATTTTGCAAAAGTAAATGTTAGCACAGAAACAAGTATTGGGGGGAAAACAAAACTGGAACTTTTGCTACATCTCATATGGAACAAAAATAAGAAGGTGAAAAGTTAAAAAGAAAAGAGAAAAAATAATTACCAGTGAAAATAAATAAATCAAGCTACACATAAGAACTGGAATGACCGAGGAAAAGGTATATATTCTAAAGAAATTGTATAAACTATATTAAATGGTTCCGCCTCAAGTCTTGAAGCTTCATGAAATATTTAAGGTGTCATGTAAAACAACTAATTTCCTGACACACTTATGTCAATTAATTACTGCAATGCTATAAACATTGCATAACAGCTAAATGAAGTACCCCCAACAGGTTCAACTTGAAAAGAGAACATAGATCCATTAATAGTATGTCACACCTTTTCCCTCATTCGAGAACTCCATGCGTCATTTCTGCTGGGACGCTGATCAAGGGTTCCAGCAGCAGGTACACCTGTAGCTGGATTAGCTGGTCTGTTGATCAAAGGCTGCCGAATTTGTTGCCTTGAAGCAATGAACTCATCATCACTATCATAATCCAAGGGTCTGTTTGCTGCCCTAACCACAAGGGCCAACAGAAAAAGTAGAGCCTGTAATTTAATGAAAAGTCAACATCAAAGTTGATCTTCCCCATCAAAACAGGTTCTGGGAAAAATGAAAAAGGTCATTTCAAGACAAGACACCTATACATAATAAATCCTAACACATGAAATGTCCTTTTGCAGTATTATTTTATGTGAGATATAATAGTGATTTTTCATCACTTTGGAGTATTTTCAGCATGCAAAATTCCATTTAAGACCTTGCAAGTACAAATAAATTGATTACTAGGTGAAAGGTCTGGTGATGCTCAAATTACAACAGATCTGTCACTCAATTTCTCACTCTCAAAGATATACCTTCACTCCTTGAGTCATTAAGTGCATGTCTTTATATGTTTAAAAGTATATATGAGCAGTTTAATTCCTAAAAAGAGCAAATTGCAATGTCATTCTCAACACAGATGGGGAAAAAACAGAGACTATAATGGATATGTTGACAAGTCTAATACGTGTGAAAACGTTCATTCCTCAATGGACCATGTCATATAATGCTTACCTCAAAAACAACAGCTCCAAGACCAACCCATTTTGCAATTTTCCAGTTCTCTTCCAGAAAAGTATATATCATGTCAAAGTCTCCAGTTCTGTCTGTTGGAATTTCCTATAAGTATTTGCAACATTGATAAGATGACCAATCTTACTATCTTGAATTTAAAATTATTTGTAACAATACTTACCTCCTGCCAACTTTTATCAAAAAATATAAAGCCTGCACATCCCAACTCTATCAAGATCAGCAGGATCACCAACACAGAATACTATCTAGACTTAAGGAAACCAATATCAAGAGAAAAAAATACAGAAGGAAGAAGATTAAAAAAAATGGGGCATCTAAAGACCATATATACGGAATATCATGATGTGATATGCATAGCACTACAATGACCACCTGATAGATGTGGTAACTTGTGACATATCTGAACATTAGTAGAACCAGAAAACTGGACAAACAATTAGGAATTTAGGATACACAACTCAAGCAGCATCCATTCCTCGTTACAGCTCCGACACAGCCAAAACATGAGATAACAAAGAGAACCATCCCAATTCCTATGAATAAGTATATGAACCTAGAAACCCAAATTGTTCCACAAGAAAATTAGAATGGTCAGAGACAATATCAATAGCATGCAATATTAGGTAAACATTATAAGAAAGGAAAATGGCCCCCTACTCATCACCATAAAATCGAATAAAGGTTACTGAGTTGTATACAGTAACCAAACCAAACCTCTATTCAAAAACATTTGAAAATCAGATAAATAAATCATTTTCCAGAACATTGTAGAGATTGATTTTCTTGGTCACTTGGCTATATCCAACACAAGGGTCTCCATTATAATTCTAGAAATTATGTCTTTCTTTAAGTAAATTTTTCACAAAAGTTACAAGAGTTAGCAACCAATTCTCCTAAAAATTAAGGTTGTTAGAGGTGGGTTAACTATCCTCTTACATATTATTTAGATCTCAATACTCCCCCTTACTTGGTGGGATCTCATTGGTGGACCAAGTAGATAACTAGACGAGTGTAATGAACTCTCATTTTTGAGGACAGATTCTTATTGATCGAATAGATAATAGATAATTTTTGAAGAGCCAATCAAATAGATATAGACTTTAAATAAAGTTGAAGTGAAAAATATATTAATGAAAATTTTGGAGTTGATGAGATTCGAATTAAAACCATACGCTCTGATACCATCTTAGATGAGAGTTAGTAACAAATTCTCTTAAAAGCTGAAGTTGTTAGAAGGTGATATTTGGGCCTCAACATAAAAACACACGTATATTTCATACATGGTAACTACAACCTAATATAAACATTAAGTTCCTTCGAATAAGAATGAATTAATTCTAACAGTTTTTTTAATTGTGATCCGCTGAGAGCCTGAGTTGCATATCTAAAAAAAGATGAATCTTAAAACAAAGATTTAGTCAGAAGAGCAATAACCATACCAAGCTTTCGACAACTTATCAAATATATTAGCTGATACAGAAACAACCATAAGTATGGGTCGGCCAAGCTGCATGACACCATGATCATCTGCAGAAGGCATGACGACAAGGGCATTGCCAGTTGATTTCTTGTATTCAATCAGTAAGTAGATCCCATACCCAACCATGGCCAGACCAACGAGGGTCAAAATGAAGTTCAAAATCTTCAAAAGACATTCCAAGCACCCCCTGCAAGCCATCCTCTAACAATACCTGGAACCTTCTATCACGAAACTCAGATGGATCTCTTTCTCTTCTATTTCATCAATGTACTTATCATCTACATGAAAAAAAATAGTTATCCCCAAGATCAACTACTCAAACATAGAATTCATGCATTAACTCTTCTAAATTATGGCATAACCAGGTTCCCTATGGATACTTGAGGCAGGTATAATGCATGTATTCATTGCTTAAGATCAGAGGAAAATAAACAAAAATAGGACAATAATGATGTCGATTCGCATAACCCAAAGAAAGATTAGGGTCCAATTATTTCCATCTAAAGGAAACCAGAATTGAACTGGAGACCTCGAATTTTTAATCTTATGGACTCCTCTAAGCTTTCTCGAGAGCTAAACAAGATTCGGAAAATTACTAGGAAATCATGGAACAACCACAATAATATATCAAATTCCAGACGTACCAGTTCTGATCATCCAAGAAGAACTAACGCAATGGCATCCCTCTAAAATGAAAATTAATTCCAGAGTTACAATTAACTTGTTAGATCGGTTATACAAACCAACCAAATTCAATTGACATAATACTTGTGAAAAAAGAAATTCAAAAAGTTATAAATTGAAGTTCGAGAATCACATGGTAATCTGTCAGATAATTTTAACGGTGTGAAATTTCAAGAACATAATTTTCGAATTAAGACTTACGAACACAACGACGATTCCGATATGTATCGGGCTGCGAGCTTCTGATAATAATAGCAGAGTCTGGAAATTCAAAGCGAGAACAAAAATGTCTTGACCTTTTCACTATGAGTACTGTTTATTTATTTATTATTTTCTTTTGGACAAAAGGCTCCGAGTAAAGTACTATTATCATTCTCAGGTGATTTTGTATTTGACATTTTTTTTTTGGTCGGTAAATTGTTGACGAAATATTGGAGATATCATTTCTCAATATTATGTTGCGTTTTGATACGTACACTTCAATTTGTGCTTTTTAACATATTAATTTTTTTAAAGAAAATATTAAAGATCAAAAGTTATTAGATAAAAAATTATTAATATAAATAAATTAATAATCAAAATTATTAAATAAATAAATAAATTTACTTAATAGAAAGTATGATTGCCCTTAGTGGATATATTAAGGTTAAAAAATAAAATATTAATATTATATTATAATTTTTAATACTACATATTAATATAAAGATACATACTTATGATAAAACAAAAAATATATAAACAAACATGACATAGATCTTAAATGAGAAAAAAATATTCAATTACAAAATCTAAGTGAATAAATAATAACAATATTTATTTTTTATTTAAAATAATTAATAAAAATAAAAAATATATAAATAAAACAAACATATTAGAGAGGAGCTTATATAAAAAAAGATCTTACTGTGATAAAAAAAAATTAATTTTTTGAAGATTTAAAAGAAAGAAAAAAAGAATAACAAAAATGGTTAACATTTCGTAAGTTAAATTCAATACAATATATTCATTTATTATTCTTTGGAAATATTCTTTAATATTGTTGTATTGCTTTGATGTGTATGAAACTATGTTTTCATTTTGATGTACATCTTGTTATTTGAGTTTGCGCGAGCTTGAAATTTTGGATTTAAGTTGGACTCGAAATCAACGTTATCAAATTATGTATATTTTTGGTTTAAATTTGATTAAATTCTCTAGATTAAATATAAACTTAAAGTTAATATTTAAATAGATTTAAGTCTTATTTTTTAATTTTAAATTAATTTAAATTAATATTCGAGTTTAAATAATATAAAAAATTATAAAATAATAATATATAATACATAATATTTAAAATTACATATATTTTATAAAAATTAAATTTAACTCATATTTCGAACTTGACTCATAGTATAAACATTTAACAATAAACTTTGATTATAAAATACTAAGATCAAATTGAAATTATTTAAAACTAATAAAATTATAAGCCAAATCAATTCCAATCAGATTATTTGGGTTTTGATATAATCATGTAAATTTTACATTATGATAAATAATAATATATTCAAATATTTATTTAACTGTTAGATTGAATTTTTTTATTTTATTTTATTACTTATATTATTAAAATATTATTAATTAATTATTATGATAAAAATTTATTAAAAATTTATTAAAAATTTAAGTTATTTAGTATGATGAATTCTCTTCCGGGGATTCCTCCAACTCAATGAATGAAGGGAGGAGTATGCATCCCAACTTGGAATGGAGTAGTCAGGAAGCCTTTTGCTACAAGCCATTTGTACCTCTATATAAAAAAAACCGCCCGAGCTTTCATCACACCCCTGCAACCAAGGGTAATGGGAGTATAAAAAAGACTAATGGCTCCGTTATTTTATATATTTGTTTCCGAAGCTGGAGCCGCTTACGCTTACCAAGCCCTCCAAGCTTGACTAATAGAATACGGAGGCCTTTTCTTTTAGAGAGCATTAGAATTAAGGGTTAGTGATTCGTTTTCCGCCTCCAATGAGATGGGATGACCCATAGCTCAAGATCGTGCCAACATTTAAAGGTGTAATTATATTATTTTATTCACCTTATGTTTTTATAATTTAATTTAAATATTTTAATAATAAAAATATTGAATTAAAAAAAGTAAATTGAATATTTTATATAATATTAAAAATTAAATTTACGTTTGTCTTGATAACATCACGAGGCGCTCCAATTAGAATGAGCCACAACGATGGAGCTCATGACACAGCAATATTCCCACTTCCTTTAAATTATTATTTTTATTTATTTTTTATTTTTATAACTGTGCTTCTTTATGAATACTATTTTAAAAAATTATATAAAATAACATGAAAAAATAAAATATTAAACAAATATAATTAATTATATTTTAATTTAAATCGTATTTAATTTAAAATTATAGATAGAATGTTTATTAATATGAAAAAAGAGAAAGGTTTAAACTAACTGCTTTATTTTAATAAAAAATTTCTTTAATCATTTTTGCTATAAAATATGATTTTTAATCATTTTGTTAATGAAAAATATGTCACTTAAAGATATTTATTATTTTTTAAGAATTATTTTATTATTAAAAGTCTTCAAATAATTTTTTTCACAAAAAAAATATTAAATAATACATTTTATGACCTAAATGATTAAACATTATCTTTCATAAAAACAAAAGAACCCTACAATATTTATTCTATTAACAACATATTAATTAATATAAGTAATTTTATTTTTATTTATTATAAATTTTAAAGGGTATTATTTTTTATATTTAAGTATCATTTTTAATCCACTTTATTTACAAGTTAGGATTCTAATTATTTTGCTTTAAGAAAAGACATCAATACTTGACAACCACAATTTTTTTAGATTGATGTTATGAAAGGTATCATTCTACACGTGATGTGCATGCAAACATCTAGATCAAATTCAATCTCGCAATTAACAATTTACATGTAAATATTCACCTATTTCATAGATTTTTTCAATGGTAAATATAATTGTGGTTATCCTATCGTCATTTCCCTTTACTTCAAATCCATGATCGAACGCACCAAATACAGATCATCAAAAATGTCATTGTAGTTCATTTATGGATCAATTACATGATTTTACCTCACAGGTCACTGTTATTTATTTGTTCACTGTACGTGTAAAATTATTGAATCATTTATGGATCAATTACATATGTAACCATTTTAGCTTTATATATATGGATTTATTTATATATAAAAGATTATGTATTAATAATTTTTTGATATTATCAAAACACAAAACACATATAATTGGCTGATTCAAAAGTTTTTTCATATGAATTCACACTCAACCAATCCTTTCGAATCACTTTCATTCACAAATACTCCGTGGCGACTATCCATTATTACACCAAGTATCACTACGACCGCCACCCATTAAAAGATCAGATAAAAATTACTTTCTGATCCCAAATGGTTAGGATCTACTCTATTTACAAACATGATCAAGACTTATCGTAAAATGTCTCTATACGTGGCAGATTAGAAAGCCCAGGATGTGGTCAACTACTAGCACTTGTTGAATTATTGGCCGTGGGAATGGATGGGATAGGATAGGATAGGATCAAAGTCCTTTTTATTTGATTTATTGTAGTTGGCATTAGTATGGAGTCTCAGCCTGCAATTAACATTGAGATGGATTGGACTTTGAGGATGATTGGTGCCAATACTAGAGAAGATAGCTGTCTCCTAACTAATCAAATTCTAGAAGCTGCCTCCAGGACCATCCGATCGAATCATATATGATTTGACCAGAGTGCCACATCAGATGGAATTTGAGCCGTTGATGTAAGGGGGTACAGAGGAGATGCCTTGTCTAGAAAGCTCAGATAGAACACTATCAGTTGAAGGAGGTTTTAGGCCTAAAGGAAGAGGTAACCATGGCTTGCTTATTGCTTCTTTCACAACTTTGTCAATCACCTCCTCTGCCTGCAGAGCATCATGAAACACAATTGTCAAATATATTTACGGTAATCAACCCATTTAAGTCCAGTTTTAACCTACTTAACAAAGGAGGATAATTTTACAAAGGAATGGTAAGTTTAAGCAAATTTTCTAATATAAAATTTCAATATCAGAAATTTTCACACAACCAGTGTGAAAAAAAAAGGTTCAATGGATGAGTAGTATTTTCATACCTTAGTGTAAATTCCCCTCAGACATGTAAGGGTAGGTAATGATTAGGTCCCTTCATAAAAAATGTACATTTTAATCCCCTTGTTTTTAGGTGTTACATTTTCACACAATTATGTGCAAGTGGTGTAAAAGTGAAAATAAGAAAAGTGAAAGAAAAATAAATAACAAACTAAATATATTATAAAATAAAACCAACTCAAACTAGATCGTGAATACCGATACAAGTCAACCCTCTTGTATGAGTTTCCCCATATGTTTATCCACTTATCCTCTTTTTTTCTTTTTAGTAACATTTTTTTAACATTCATGACTTAAATGTAAATTGATGGGTCTTATGATTTGTCTAGTTCAAGTAATGGGTATGAATTTATTGAGCAACATGTTAGGCCAACAAGGCAACAATGACAACAATGACAGAACATTCCTTTGGTAGCTATCAAAATAAGACGGGGGAAATAATTTCTTCCTCGGAATGTAGTCAATTAAACAATCAAATTGGGTGTAAAGATGGAAAAAAAAAGTGAAGATTCCACATTTTCACTTCCATAAAAATATCGGACACAAACCCATTGCCTATATAGATGGAAACATAAAAGTAACTGAAGAAACGTTAAATTGAGTTTAGTGATCATTATTCTATGAAACTGTAAAAGAGGTATGCTAAATACTATTGCTATACCAAGTGCTATAAACTAAATTTGCACGCAAATAGTAACTAGTAGTATCATTCATGACATAGATTCACATGACAAATTGGAAAACTTGAATGCAGCACCAAAACTAAGATGTTTTATATCCATAAAACTTACTGGATGAAAATCAAAAGAATCCCGTGGTATGCTGCCACAGTTATGAAATCTTGACATATTCTGCATATAAATATTAACAATGAGAACGTAAGTAACATTATATGTTTTCATGCATATAAGTATGTTATTAGGGAACGCATCTAAATGGTAAGAATTAAGCAATGTGTAAATATGTAAACAGAATTGATCCATCAGGCTACTACATACCTGTGGATAAGAATTATAAACACCATGAGGAGGTGGCACAAGGGTACAACCCCAAGCATCAGCATGCATCTGAAACATCATGCATTGGAATATCAAATTGCTAAACTACATAGTTTATTTGCTTTAGTACACGTTAATTAGAGCAGGATTTTATATTGATCCAGGTATTAGGAGTAGAAATTAACAAGAAAAATTACCCCTGTGTAAGGTTTCCATTGCAAAGGAGCATAACAAGGGGTATTCCACATAGGATAGACAGGTGCTATTGGTAAGGCATGATTAGAATGATAAGTTGGATAAGCCATCACAGGTTTCTGGTGATAGTAACTTTGATGCATTGCAATATCTCTTGGATGTTGCCACCTCCGGTCTTCTTCCTTGGGCAAGATGCTTCTCTTGTGCATTCGATATTTCTGTTTCAAGTTTTGACACAATTAGTTATTCAGTTGATAGTAGAAAAATGTTGGGATTTGGGAAGGAAGAATTTTCCAATTCGATGGAAACCTGGAGATGACTAGCTATATTATGCCTGGTTAAACCTCCAACTTTCATCAGCTCAAGTATTCGCGAAGGAATGGCTTGATCAACACCTAAATGTTCCACTGCCTGAACAAATTTCTTGTGCAGCTCAGGAGTCCAATCTACCTGAAACCCAATATGACACACATTGGTGACTCTTAGAAGAAACCAATCCATTCATTGTTAATATATCACCAAACAGAGAAATCTAGTAAATCTGGTACAACTCAAACAAATCACACTTTTTCTTGGGGTTAAACAATAACAGATAATGAACTGAATAATTATTATTTGTTACCTTTAGACACTAACATTATTTTGATATCAAATTACCTTCATCTTCTTCCGATTAGATTTGGACGGACAACTATTCAGAG
Source organism: Hippophae tibetana (assembly GCA_037013495.1). Classification (NCBI taxonomy): domain Eukaryota; kingdom Viridiplantae; phylum Streptophyta; class Magnoliopsida; order Rosales; family Elaeagnaceae; genus Hippophae; species Hippophae tibetana. The sequence goes on along the minus strand of CM072804.1, from coordinate 5,758,953 downwards.
CAGATGCTTTGCTCAGATTTTCAGAACTGTCATTACCAACATTTTTGAGACTAGAACCATCAGCGGAGTCATGTTCCTCTTTCACCACATTCATTCTGGCCATCTCAGGTTTCTCTACTAAAGGAGTACTTTCAGCAACTGAGTTGCCACATGTAGTTTCGACAGATTTACATTCACCATTTTGCTCCCCACACTCTTTCTCGGTTGAACAGTTAGTTTGATCTTGACAGTCTCCATCATCCAATAATCGTGCCCCATGGTTTAGTTGTGGGGTTGAAGGAGCAGGGTATTTGTCACTTCCTGCTGAATGCTCCTGTTCATGTTCTAGATACGGAGGCAATTCTTTTCTTTCTGTTGAGACAATACCATTTTTTCCATTCTCTAGTCTAAGCTGTAGCATAGACACTGTAGATTCTTTCATAGGCTTGGGTGGCTCAGAGAGAGTAACCCCTCCAGCATTTAATGCCTGTTAGAATTTGAAGATCCAAGGAGATAATTAACATCACTGCATTTGCAGCATATTTGAGTAGCAAAAGAGAACATAGTGTTATTAAAGTCCTTATACCTTATGAACTACATGCTGCCATATATTCCTAAGCTTGTCCTCAGATAGTGGTTTTATCAGGAATTCAACTGCACCAAACTGAAAATAGATTTACATACAGTGGAGTTGAAAAGGGGTGAACAATATATATATACACACACACACACACAGAGAGAGAGAGAGAGAGAGAGAAGTTCAAGTAGAAAATTATCTAGTTTGAATAGATAAACATTAATTGGTAATATAGAGGTATGATAATAACTTACTGTTATGCACTTCATTATTGTGCTCATGCAATGAATATCTGAAGTCACTGCAAAGAAGATAGTGTAGCTTTCACAAAATGGAATATATGTGTATATATAATAGAAGACGGTATAGCAGGATAGTAATTTGCCATAAATGACCGAATAATCTAATGAAAACACTGCAAGTTGGTCAATAATCCAAAGAGAACAAAAACCATGTAGCAAAATAGTTAAAGATGGATTTCAAACGAAAATTAAAAATATGAACATGTAAATGCTATGAGAAAAGCTACTATTGTTTTTTTAGAAAACTTGAAAGGGTTAATTTTGCTTTCTAAACTTACTAATAATTGGCAAGTCCTTGGCAGCTTGAAGAAACTTGAAACCACCATATTCATTTCTTGTATTAACCTGCTACCACAAATATATAGATGCAATCATAAGAAAAATAACTCAAAGATACTAGTAAATTTGATTTTATTGAAGTACTAGTAAATAATAAATAAAATATGACACAAAGCAATTTTTCCAATATCTTTTATCAGCAAAAAGGGGAAAAAGGTAAGGTTTCAGCTATGGGTCGCACCTCTACAATAGCGACATGGAAACTTTCTGGTTTACTTGAAAATGCAGACAATGCTTCGGTCTCATCACAAAATGTAGAAACTGAAATAGACATAAGGAGGCTGTCAGAAAATGCAAACACTATAACATGATATCTGTATTAAATACATCAATATTCAAGCCTAGTCAGAGACACGGAAGAAAAAGGGCCAAAACCACATCAGAGAAGAAAAAAGATACATACACACTCATAGACACAGCATTTTTGGGTGTGTTTCATTTCCATTTTCATTTATGAAAACAGTGACGCACTATGGAACTTTCGATTTAGGAGGGTCAAGTGTATGGAAAAAAATATAAGAACCAAAAGGAGATGCAGAATATCTAACCAATGTAATCCATAGCCTCAAGCTTTGATCTTATATCAGCAGTGGAACTAGTATCTCCATCAATGACAAGAACCCTGAGGCCCTTAGGAAAGTCCTTCCATCCTTGCAAGTCATTGGCTATGCAAACCATAGTTGGTTTGGCATTCTTTCTTAGACAACACTACTGAAGTGAAGCAGATCACAGGTCATAATTTTCCACCCAATTCTGCAAAATCCACAAGTCACACATCAGATCCATATTTTGCTTAATCCAATTGTTGCGTGTTATATATATATTATTGCAAATCAGAAAATAATTAGAGGAATCAGACAAACAAATATAGAAGGGAAACAAAAAGCTGCGCAACAGGTATTGTAATGTTACACACTGATTCTCTAGTTTGGTAGCTAGATATCAAGTTTCCATGTAAGATAATGACCTCATTTGGATCCAATTGCAAGTTTTGAATTTTTAGCAACTGTTTAGATCTTGTAACATAAGAGCTAGAAGTTGAGAAGTACAAACGAAATAATACAAACCCAGAAGGGAAAGTGTTGGATTTTATTTACATTTAAAAAAAAACGTGGAAGCTCTTATACAGAGAATGAGGGAAAGGAGACGACAAGGCCTAAATTGAAAATGAAGAAGATAATCAACAACCGAAAAAAAAAAGTTTGGGAAAAGAAAATCGAAACAGGCCAAGACATGCATGTACAAATCAGGAACAAAATAAAAAAACGTGCCCACTAGATGATAAATGTACATATATATCTATCCCCCCCACACATAGATTTATCAAGCAAGAAAACGTTACTCAACGCATGGTGGTTACTTACTCAAAGAACACCGTAATAAACAAGGTATTTTTCTTCTCCGAATCTTCTTCTTCTTCCACTTCTTAATTTGGTTGCTTGTGGAAAGCTTATTGCGCTGAGAAAGAATAAGAGGGGTGAAGCGGTTTAAGTGCGCCTTTTGAAAGCCTTTTTGTGAACTCTGAACAGTTGCCAATGGCTGTATATACTGACCACAGAGAGCATAGAATGTACAAAAGTAAACCAAATCCTTATTCTACAAAAGTCAATAAAATAAGAAACTTGTAATTGTTTTCACTTCCATTGGGTACTTACTGAGTATCCCAAAACTCCCTCCAGATTATTATATGGATTAAAATATCCGTATATCCGCCATATTTAGACGTTTAGAATTAGGTTTAATATCACCTGATTTTCATTTTAACACACCCACCATTTTTCCCTCTTATTTTTTCGCAGTTTTTCTTCTTTGATTCTGTTTGGTCCAATTTTTTTACTCAATTCTCAAGTTTTTATGCTCTTTCTTTTTAATGTAAGTATTTTTATAAATATTATTAAATGTATTTAATTGGATCATTTTTAAACTTTTTATTTTTCAACATATAGGACGTAGGGTTTTAAGATATTCACGTGATTATTGATAAATAAAATTATGTTTTTAAAATTTTAATTTTTAAATTTATATTAATTTAAAATTTATTATAAATTTAATAATTTTAAAAAAATTACTATGCATATATCATATTTTTTAATAAGTAATAAAAAATAAATTTAAGTAACCAAATGATCAACAAATCTTTCCAAATTTCAATAAAACTTCTCTCTTTTATTTACAACAAGTACGAATTTTGTGATCTAAAAAAGTAAATACATTTTGAAATACAAGAGTCAAGAAACCTAATTTCATGGTCAAAGAAATCTATATATATATATAATACTTTTTTTTATTTTGCAAAAAAAATTCCATGTTTTTTTATCAACATTTTGTTCCTTACCTTTTGCTTCACCAAAAAGTTTGCAAAGTGTTTGCAGAGGTAATAAAAAAATAACGCACCCCATTTAATATATAAAAGAGGTGATGGATTTTTAAATTCATTTTATTTATATTATTAAAATATTTTAATTATATAAATTAGAATAAAATATTATGATAATGATTTTATTTATATAAAAAAATATCATTTAATCTTACAATTTTAAGAACGTGACATTTAGTTCTTTTATTTATAAAAATAGTGTAAAAAAATATTTAATAATTTTAAATTTATTTAAAAAATAAAATTATCAGAAGTATTTTATTATGGAATAAAAACAATAACACCCTTATTTTTATGTTTAAATTTTTTTATCAATAAGTTTTTTTATGACTCTTTATTTTAATTAAAAGGACAAATAAGCTCATTTTTACGAGAAAAATGACTAATAAACACAATTTCATAAATAAAATGGCTAATGATTATCTTTTTAAAATTAGAGAATTAAACACTATTTTTACGGAAAAAAAATGAACCCTATGACATTTTTTTCCTTTTATAATTGTGATACTTTAGTAACATAATTATTTAATTTTTTACAATAAAAATGAAATATTTTTGTCACATGATTATAAAAAAAGATAAATTTTAGTTATTTAACTATGATTTTATGTGATTAAAGTATAACATTTTAAAAATAAATTGTCTTGTATATTTTTTCTAAAAACTATATGATAAATAATATATTTTTAATAATCTTTAAAATATTTTTTTTATTAAAAAAATATATTTTATGACATAACCATTTGATTATCATTGTTGATCAAGTTTATGATTACATTGGTGGAAATAGTAGTCCGAAAGTTACTTGGGTTTAATTTACTATCAATTAAATGACATAATTACGTGGAGATCTATAATAGTGTTTTTTTAATGAATATTAGTGAAAATTTTCGAATATAAAATGTATGATTAATTTTTTTTATCATCAAGTTTTCTCAGCCTTGAAAAAAATCCCATATGTTACAAAATTATTATTCAACTTTATTGTGGAAGAAAACTACTACTAACGTTAGAATAGAAGTTGCAATTTGCACTCTTATTGATTTGAATAAAAAGGTTATCAATTAAATAAATAATATAGTTATATAATTATTGAATTAATTATTAAATATTTTATAATTTTTTAAAATTAAAATTAATTTTTTTTAATTTTATAAGTTAGATATTAATAGTCATATTATTATCAAAAATTAAATACGTTTAATAGTATAATTTATAAAATAAAATATATTTTGTGTTTAATTTTATAAATAATGAAACTAAAAATATCTAATTTAAAAATTATAAAATCTTTGGTACCTAATTTAATTATTATAAAATTAAATAATTACATCAATTAAATTAAAAACATCCTTGACTTGCCGTCAATAAGAAATATCACGTACTTTACGCCTAACCAAAGTCCAAATACAAATTCGTGCCATAAACATAATATAACTACATTTTTAAATGTTATCGTTATATTTATTTAATTAATTTTTATTTATATATTTTTGATAATAATTTTCTTTTATAGAATCACTTTGAAAATTTTAAGTAATTCATGATTTTTCTAAAAATATATTATTTTTTATTTTTATACTTTCATTAAATATATTTTTTATAAATAAAATTAATTTTTATGACTTTCTAAATATATATATATTTTTAAGAAAAACTTTCTTAATAATATATATTGAAAAATAAAAATTAAAAACATAAAAAAATAATGTTATATGTATTAATTAATGTTCAAAATTAGACTTAATATTATATATTAAAGTAATTATGTATTCATTTATTACAACAATTATATTATGACATGTTAATTGATATATTAATTATATATATATATATATATATATATATATATCAAATTATAATAAAATTCTCAACATAAAATTATATAGGTGTTTAAAGAAATATTGAAAAATAAAAAGCTTTACCAAACACATTATGTGTTTTTTAGAAATCAATAAATATAAATTATTACTAAATATATTAATAATTATTTTAATGAAAGAATATAAAATTATAAAATTTAATTATTTATATAGTACTTTTAAACTGATCCATTACAATGCTAATAATTTTATATTGTGTTTTATTGCAGTGGTACCAAAAAACATTTCCCTAGGAATAAATTGCTATCAAAGTTATTTTATTTTACAAATGATTCATTTTAATAATTTTTTAAATTATTTTATTTTTATAAAGAAATAATTTTACTTTAATTTATATTATTAAATTTAAATTGAAAAAAGAAAAAAAAAACTTATATAATAAGGAACATTGGTTGAAAATCAACAAACCAATTTCATTTACCATAAGGTTTTAAAAAAAATACATTTTTTACACTATACTGCTCATAAATAAATAAATATATATATATATGTAATTTTTTTTAAACAAAAAATTAATTTTATAAAACTACATGGATACACCATTTTACTTTTCAGCATGTAGCTATTTTATTTTTTGGTTAAGAGAACGTAACTATTTATTATTTATTTTGTTAATAATTATAAGAATTAAATAAATGTTGTTTGATTTTTATACGTAAGTATACATTTAATATAATAAATAGTTATATATTTTATTAACAAAAAAGATTGATTATATGCTTAAAAGTCAAAAAGTGAATCTGTATAGTTTTATGATTTTATTTAAAAAAACTACATAAAATACGATATAATTGTAAGTATAAAATTATAGTGTTAAAAAAATGATTACAAATGAAAGTGGTTAGTTCAATTTTAATCTCAAATTTAAATTTAATAATATAAATTAAAAAAAATTAATTATTTTTAAAAACAAAATAACTTAAGATTTGTTACTAAAAATAAAGAAAAATGTTACATATTTCTCTTAGATGAGGTTAATTGAGTTATTTAGATTAAAAATTGTGTTATTTATTCACTTAAGTAAAAATTATCGAATTAACGATAAATTATATTATTTTAATAATTTATCTATTAAAATATTTTTATTTTTTATCAAGTGATTAAAAAATATTAAAACATGAGTATGAGATTTCAATGATGATAAAATGAAAATTAATATTTTATTAATTATTATTATTTTATTTTAAGGTTTCATTGATTTTTAATCTTTATTAAAATTAAAATATATATTTAAATAATTCTATGTTTGAATATTATTATTGTTAATTTTTTAAATAATTTCATATTAAATTTTACTTTATCTATTAAATACTTGTATTTAATAATATTTTAATCATTCAAATAATATAATTTATTTACATATTTTTCAAAACTAATAAAATAAATAACATCACTTTTAATTTAAATTATTAAATAATACAAATATTTAATTTAATAGATCTTAAAAATAAAAATAAAAACTCATTTACTCATTTACAAAACAAATTTACTTTCAAAACACCTTGTAATAAATTTAAAGTTAGGTAAAAATTGACCCTTCTCTTATAGAGTAGGAGTGAACCGAGAGAAAATTATTTCTTTCTAAACTTTCATTTTTTTCATTTAGCCTTCGTCTGTCTTTTGAAAGCTTGCATGTGAATTTTTCTTGGTTAAATCTTAGAAGTCTTTATAGCAATTTGTTATAAAAATTATCAAATTTATTTTCTATCTTCTTGCATTACTCCTTTTTTATTGAAATAAAAAAAATAGTTTCATTTAATAAATAATATATTTGTGACCTCAACATTTAAGATTCATTAAATGATCCTCATAATAAACATAATGAAACCTTTTACTAGGAGAAAAAAAAATTCACCACTTTTATAAATAAATGACATTAATTATGAATAATGAAAGATTTTTTTGGTTTTTTTAACTATAAGTATAATTAAATATTTTTGTTTAATGTTTTACGAGAATCATAATATCAGGTATTAAAACGAAATAAAATGTAGGGTTAACAAAAAAAAAGTTCAAAAATATTTTTCTCATAGATGATATAGAACGATGGATAATTAGTATTTATTTTTTAATTGTAACTTTTATATATCAATAAAACTAAAATTGGTATATCCTTGTACTTTTAGCTATATAAAAAAATAGAATAAGTGTTTAAGATCGGTGCTTAGAATGTAAGATGTTTTATTTAAATGAGTATTTTTATATATCATTTTTATAGTTTGTTATTATATATAATTATGAACCTAACTATATATCAATAATAAGGAGCCACATAATTTATTATCAATTTGTGATAAGTAGATTTTTTATTTAAAAATCAAAAAAGTCTAATTGATTAGATAAATTTGACACATAAGTCAACTAATTTTTAGATATTACATTAAAAGTTTATTAAATTTAAAAATAAGATATTAAAAATCCATAAAAATCTTTAATATCTTAATTTTCAAATCTAATAAATCTTTACTTTTTCATTTTTATAATTACAAATTATAATGTATTAATTATGATATAATAAATATTCATTAGATTTAAAAACATAAGATATTATACATTTATTAAGACTTTTAATACTCTATCTTATAAATTTAAGATACTGACTGGGACTGGGAGTGAGTTAAAAACAATAAAATATATAATTTATCAAACCTAGTGAACTATACTATTCTACACCGCACACATTTAAAAAATAAAAAATAAAAATAAAAAAAGTTTAACAAAAGTTTCAATCGACGTGATAATTGTATGGTATGTTACGTCAACGGTGGAAGGCAGAGTTAAAGCTGAAAAGCTAAAAATCATGTGATGCACGTAACATGATTTTAAGAGTCACGCTCACGAGGAACCACTTTACTATTTATGGATATGTTGAAAGTTTGATATTGTCAAAAACTAAATGCTATTATTAGGATTTTATTTATTTATTAAAATATTATTAATTATATTTTTATAGTAAGTAATTTATATATTATTATCATAATAATAAATTTATTTGATTTATTTTTTACTATAATTATTATATAACTTACCAATAAATTACAGGATAATGGATACATAAACAACGAATTAAAATTATTATTTTTTAATTAATTTTAATTCGATCAGTTTAGAAATGATTTAAAGATTTTTAATTTAAATTTGATATTATAATATAATTAATTTAAATAGATTGAATTTTTTCAAATCAAATAAATTCAAATTAATATTGAAATTTATTTATAAATTATTATCATATATAAAATATGATATACATAAATTTAAATTTTAAATTAATACTTATAATAAATATTATTATTTATAGGCGTGATTAAAAAATCAAATGAATAAAATTATATCTCTACAATTATTAAATTGTTATAAATATTTATATGTATTTTTTAGTTAAAATAATAAATTAATATAATAACGGTATGCATAATATTTAAATATAATATATTATAAAATAAAATATGCATTTATTTATAATTTAATAATAATTTGATCTGGATGAGATATAGTGGATTATAAATCTGTAAATCCAAATCCAAACAAATTGTATATACTTTTCAATCCAAATTCGATCAAACTATAAAACTTATCAATCCAATTTGATATAAATCCGAAGAATTACATCAAATTTCTCAAATTATTTATTCTCTCCAGCTCTCATAAAGGTTCTTTATATTAAAAGGTTTATATTAATTAATCCATTACATAGTAAAATGTGTTATTTAATATCTTATATTTTATAAAATATATTAAAGAATGATAAATTTACTATTAATTTAATATTTTATAATAAATTACTATAACAAAAAGTCATTTTTTTTATTTTTCTTTATTTATTAATAAAATAAAGTATTAAAAAATAATATTAATAAAAAAAATTGTTATCATTAGCCTTTTTTATCATCAAATGTTACTTTTTTTTAAGGAAATAAGCGACTACTTTAACTTAATATAAGGACTTTTGTGGTACTTTTTTTCTAAATTATAATTACAATGGTGCATAATAAAATTTAAAATTGTATATGATATAAAAAAAACTTACTTTGCAAAATTTTGACAAATATAGATAGAGATGTCAAGTAATATCTAATTTTTAATTTTTACTTTTTAAAATTGAAATTACAACTTTTATAAAAAAAAATTGTTTTTATTTTTTCAAAATATTTTAAAATTAAAAATTAAAATAGTTATCGTAGACTAAATGTGTACATAATAAAAAATTAAATAAGTTTTCAATTAGTTATTAAGCTCATTTTATATATAAATAAATTAAACTACAATTCATTTAAAATAAATTAAGTTTAATAAACTGATACATCTATATAAAATTTGTCTTAGATTTTGATCATGACTCCCGTGGTTTAGAGCATTAAGATTCATCACAAAGTATTAAATATGTTTGTTACGCTGGCTAAATAATATTCAAATTATGGTTTTTGAAGTATTTTTTTCTATAGTTTAAATAACAAGCACTTATTTTAAGTGTATGAACTATGGAGTGTTGGTTAGAAATTAAAATTTAGATATTTGAACAAAAACATTATTATCTTATCATGTTGTTACGGTGAGGTCAAATGCATTTATATTTCTCGGTTAAAAGAATAGAAAAATACTTTCAAGATATTTTATTTATTGTAAAAATGATATTTAAATTTTTTATTTATTTTTTAACAGTTTAGTATTGCACAAAGATAATTTTTTTTAAATTACATTGTATAAAAATTACTATAATTTAAATAAGTTATAAATAGAAGAATTAATGAAAAATAAATAAAAATATAAAAATAATTAAATACATAATGTAAATATTATTTTTAAAATAAATATATGATATTTATAATCAGATTTACTAAAAAAAACTTAATTATTTTTATACCTGTGATACTTCAAATATATATATATATATATATGCGTTCAAACGAGATGTTTTCTTAGGCTTTTTCCTTATTACTTTGCAGCCCATGCTCGATTTGCGCGTTTCTCCCCCATTAGATTTCGAATATAGAACATTTCTTCTCATTGCATTCCAATTTATTTAGATTCAAAATTACCCTTCACGAGTTATAGCTTAATTAGATTTCTTTCAAATAAGTTGTATTAATCAACTCATAAATTAGTTTATTTATATTTTTTTAAAATTAAAATATTAGTATATGTATTTATTTTAATTATGTTTTTAAATTAAAATATTAGTATATGTATTTATTTTAATTATGTTTTTATAAAACATTGAAAAAAATTAAAAAAAAATCATATAATAAAGTAAGTTTTTTTCGTAATTACATTATATTAATTATAAATATATGAGTAGCATTACAATAAAAATTATTAATATCACAAGAATATTTTATTAATAATAACTTTATCTAAAAGTAATGGTATTAAGGATAAAATAGATATTATATAATTTTTGTTGTTATAATAACAATATTATTATCCAAAAATATTTTATTAAATGAGATAAAGAAGTATATGAACTAGCTCTTTTAAACTAATAAGTTATAGGAGATAAGATATTTTAACTCATTAACTCATTTCATCGAATGAATTACTCATTTGACATTATATTTTTTATATATTATTAATTTTTTAAATCAAATAATATTATTTAAAAGAATATTGACATCTAGGCGGATATATGTTATTTTTTATGTCATTTTATTTGTTAAACACAATTAAAAAATATACTTTTTATGCTAAATGATTATTTTTATAATCATTTTTATCCACATATATATTATATAAATAATAGATACATTTGAAAAATCAAACGTAACAAAAGATAAGTGTAATCAATCTAGTCATATTCTAATAAAAGAATCAACCAACTTAGCTATAGCTAATTCTCGCATATAATTAAAAAATAAAATCAATTACCGAAGAATTTATTACATTTTCATTACCTTTTAACAGTATCATTTTTATTTTTTTTGAATTATATGCGAAAATAGCTAATTCTGGCATATAATTCAAAAAAATAAATTCATTAATTTTGTCAAAAAAATATTAATTAATTAAAAAGTATGTTTAATTTAATTCAAAAAAATATCAGTACTAAAACTTGATTTTTTCCCCCTCTTTTTGGAACAGCAATAAATAAAAAGAGTTTAGAAAAACGCATGCTGTAAGTCGGGTAAAGAATATTTGTTACATAACAAAACGTGCGAAAAAATGAAAACAAATCAGGGGTATGTCTAAAATTGGTAAGTGGAGTGGCTATAAATATAGATGTTATGAGAAATTATTATAATTATTTTTTAAAATGTAATTAATCAATGTTTAATAAAGAGAACAAAATAATATAATTGATGAAAATATATTATAAAAATCATTAATAACACCTAATTAGGTAAATATTTTAATTTCAAAATTCACAATTTACAAACTGGGGCACACTATCATTTCTAAATGAAACATCAAGAGCTTCTATATATATATATTACTAATTCCGAAATAGATGTAATAATCTCTTAGCAAAAAAATAAAATAAAATTAATAATAATAAAAAATGCAATAATCAAGGCTGGGGTCTAGCAAGAGATTAAATGCTTACATGTTCAACAACAAGACAGATAATTAATATTTCAGAAATGATATTATTATTTTTTTCTCTTGTCTTCTTTTGTCAAGGGGAATAATTAACCCTTTGAATTGAAATAAAATCATTTTCAAGTTTGATATTTCAACTAGCTAGGGAGTTAATATATGACAATCCATTTACATCCCAATCCATTCAATTAATTCTTCAGGGAAGGTTGGACTTGGAGGAGGAGGAGGAGGAATAGTCTAACACGCAAATGCAAATCTCTATTCTTCTCTTTTTATTTTTTCTTGAATTTTATGTTATATTGTTGTTGGTGTGCATGAGTTCATCAAAGTATAGAAATGATCAGAAATTCAGGATTCACGAAGGTCTTATTTTATAACGAGTTTTTTATTATTTGTATTTGAAATTAATTAATTTTTACTTTCTAATTTATTCTTTATAGAAAACATAAAGTCGTTTGATAATGATTTTTTTTCTTAATCAAACGAGTTCCTTTTTTTTTTTTGTTTTCTAAAATACGAACACATAACACAAGAATCTTGTTTGCAAAAATTGTGTTTCATGTTTTGTAATATGTTTCTATTTAATACTTATTTTGCGCTTATATATTAAATTTTAATTTTTTTATTGAGAACAACAATGGAAAAGATGTAGGGTGATGATCTTTGCCAAAAATATGCATTATTAGACTACTTATTGATATTTAATCGTACGTGAAAGTTTTAAAATCTGAAATCATAAAACTATTTTTGAATTTTTTTTTTTGCAAGTTACAAAATAAGTCTAAAAAGTGTAACTTATTTTCAATTAAAAAGAAAACTAAAAATAAAAATAGTTATTAAATAATACCAAATTTAAACTTTATTTTAGGCTCTGAAAAAAATAAAACAAATTAAACATGTTACGAAATCAGCCCTAACATTCATGTTTCCAGTAGAACAGGTTTCATCATGATTTTTAATTTTATATAATAAAAGAATTGCGAAAATATATATATATATATATATATATATATATATGCAGAGGATTACTTTATCAAATCGAACAATAATGACACCAATTAAGTTGTTAAAGATACATATTGATTTTTGAATTATAAAATCCGCGTGCTTGTAGTTTGACAAATTTGTAATCTAGCTTTGAATTGTAAACACGATACAGACATGTATCGTGTAAATAGATATAATATGACCAACTTTCTCTTATCTCTTCATCACTTTTTTTTATTTTTATTTTTTTAGCTTTTCACAAGAGTCATTGGATAGCCCCACATGATCCTCCCCTCAATTGTTTCAAAGTGTTCAATCATTTTCAATTAATTTATGACGGAAGATTCTAGCTTCCAACTCAAAATTTCAAAAATATTAGCTCATCACTACTTTGTCCCTTTTATCTACCATAATAACTAATCGGAGTCCATTACAAATTCTTTAATTATTATGGATGTGTTATTATAAGTTGATAAAATTTAATATAAATGCGAATATTTTCTTAAAAATTAAATTCAATTTCTTTCATGTTTTATCAAATAATTTATCAATTTGATTGGTTTCGCATTCCACCTTAATATAATTAAGCAATTTTCTTGGTGATTGAGATATAAAAATAATAATCTTTTATTCTCGTTCTCATAATCATTGAGATAATAGTGAATAAAACAATATATAAAAAATCATTAATCTGTTCATATAAATGGTAAATATATATACAGATATTGATGTGTGTAAGTTTGGGAGTTCTATAAATTTGATGAGTGGGAAAATGACATGTTTTCAGTTTATGATTCAACAACCAAGTCACCAACATAAACACATGATAAGGCAGTCTAATTCATCAGTTTCTATAGGACTTGTACAAGTGAAAACAATGTGATATATATCATCCTCAAAAAAGTTGACAGTAGTAAATACATAATGGCTTCATTACATGCTAGATCTGAAGGTGAAATTTTACTGTCATGGATTGTGAAAGACAAAACTGCACTTGTCAATATATTAATTAATCTTTGTTTTAGACTCTATCCCTCACACAGAAAATTAGACTAATGATTTTCTTCTTCTTTTTTCGGTTTCTATCAGTAGGGGCTTAGCGTTTCTCCAAAAATATCCGTTCTTTATGACTAGGGTTTGTTTGCTAACAAGGAAAAGAAACGGAAAAAAAAAATAATCATTTTTATTACCATGTTTACTTATTAAAAATATAGTGAAAACGAAATAAAAGTTGTACAAATTTAATAGTCATTATCATTGATTTCCTTTTCGAAATATACGAGTTGCAATTACAAAATTATATTTTATTTTAATGGAAAAATGATGGTGAATATCTATTTGTTTAGGCTTTCCATTTGTTTAAAAAAATTACTTTTAAGTTTATTTATTTGTGAAAAATAAATTTAACTTTTTATTAATTTTTTTTAAATATAACAAAATAATTCATGACACGCATATATATTTATATTTTTGATGTACATGTGTTAGCATAAATACAAGCTTACTCTGGATACCACTACAAGATAGCTGAATCTTGAAAAACTGCAGCAAGATATGGTAACAATGAAACACTTTAGCGAAGTGACCCCATTGTTGTAGCCATTTCAATTGCGGTGTCTCAATCATCCAACTGATCCAAGTGGTCCGTCAAATTTGAGCCACAAATAATTGAAAGACGTGGTGTAATAAGAGACCAATCTGCAGCAACAGAACATCGAAAAGCACAACACTACAAAATGTATTATTCAATCATGCATTTTCCCCCCCCTTTCAAATTCAATAATGGTTGGAACTTCTTTTAGACATTAATGCAAGCACATTGGATCACAAACCCACAGATTATTCTCAAGTGTTTCCGCTGGTTTTTATAGTGATCGTATGCAGATTTTTAATCAAGTACAGGAATGATTTTAAATTGACAAGACTAATTATTTGTATGCTTTCTATTTATATATGCAGAGGGTATAACCAAACCATGTTTTAGAAATTCTAATTGAATAGTTGATGCAACTCTTACCCAGTTTTTGATGGAAAACGGAAATGATTGCGAAATTTGCAGTATTTCAATGTGAATTTGCATCTTTAACTTCTATTTCAATGTACCACTAATGCTAATTTACTCTTATCTTCATGGCTGAGAGACTCAAGGATTGGGCTTCTTATTTTTTTTTTATTAACCATGTTTTATCAAAAAAAATTATTTATTGATAATGTTTTAAAATGATTTCTTTTTAACATGTATGATATGAAAATCACTCATATTTAATACACATATTTTTCAAAAAAAATTCACTTTAATCCTTTTTTAGCAATAACCCTCAAAAATATCAGTTGGGCTTTTTGGGCATTGATAAAATGAGAATTTTCATCCTTTCTCTGTCATTTTAGCCCCATTTAAGCTCCTATTAGCACCATTTTTAACTCCTTATAGGTGCTGAAAAATTCTAGCTGTTTTTTTCTAATATTTTTTTCCTACTAGAGAGGAAGTTCCATTGATATAGGAATTTTATCTCATGTAGATTAATTTTTATTTATTTTTCATTTTAAATAAATATTACAAGAATTATTATGTATTTTTTTTCATTCCACATAGATTTTGATCCAGTGTACTAACTTTTGTGAATAAATCTTATTTATAATAATGTTAGGTATGTTTTAGTATGTTTGGTGAAATTTTTTTTTGTAGATGTAAATCTAGATCTAGTATAATTATTTGGAGTTGCATTTTGATTCAAAAGTTAAAAAAACCGATTATTAAAGGTTAAATTGTATTGAATATTTATTATATTGTTAATTAAAAGAGTGAAACTTATATAGAGATAAGAAAGAGTTAAAGACAATTGTTTAAAAAAAATTAATCGTTGGATTATAGATTTATTGTTACGATTTTTATGATAATTTAATATATTTTTAATTTATTAATTTAAATATTATTAATGTATTTTTATTTTAAGACAATAAATATTATTTTTCTTAAAGAAAAAACCTAAACAATATGGATGTTAAAAAAACTACTCTCTTTGTAAAAATATATATTTTTAATTGTCCTTCATGGTAATAATATATTAAGTAATGTCTTTATTTTGTATTAAAAACACCCGAATGTTGAAGATAATAAACTCTCTCTTTTAATATTTAGGAAACATAAATCCTAAAATAAATGGAAGTAATTGTTTTTTTGTTTTTCATAACAATTATTTATATAACTCTATAATCGTGTAGAAAAAAAAGCTTTATAGTTAAGGAAATTAACCTTAAAATAAAATGAATGTAAAAATAAATAGTTATGTCCAATTAAAAGTAAAAATAAAAAATTTAAATTCTTAAAGACAATAAATTAATATTACAAAGAAATTTTAAATTTTCAAAAATATATTTGAAATAAAATGAAAATAAAAGAACATTTATTTATTCTTTTTCCTATAATAAATTTTTTATGTTCTATTAAATAAAAGTATTAAGAAAATTATTTTACTCTCACTTGTCTCGTTATCTTCTCCTTTCTTTTTTGCAAAATTATAAAAAATGTTAAACAAATTATACGTAAAATAAATGCCTTCAAACAAACCAAAACCCAACTCTCTTTTTTATTACATAGTATGTATATAAATGGGTTCATATTATAAATGGTATTATAACTTTTGAAAATGTGTGGTTTAGTAACTTATTGATTGATTAAGCAATATTAGTTTACCAACACGGTTTAGTTAATTTAAACTTTCCTTTAAATTAATTAAGATGTGTAAATTAATATATAACAAGTAATAACTTTTTCATAATTGATTTTGAAAACTAAATCTTATTTATTGAAAAGTGCGGATTTTGATTTTGTAAATTAAAAATTAAATCTAACAACTAAAGATTAATAAACATATAAATAAAATAAAAAAATTATAATAAATATTCAAATAAAAAAATGATTGTAGGATCATTCTACACAACGAGCATATATTATAAATTAATAAGAGTATATCCTACTTATTTGATTATATCAATTTAGAAAAATTGACAAATACAAAAATATCTACCTATTCTTAAAGATTAGTTGAATTAAACAAGTTTTTAATTCAATTCTTTTTAATAGATAACCTAAAATAAGTTCTTTAAATTTAATCTATCAAAAATCATTAATTTTTAAAAAACTAAATTAGATCAAAGTTAAACACAAAGCTCAGTTTAATTATCTTGATTATTGATTCTCATTATAAATAATTTATCACTAATTATTTAAATTGATTAAGCGATTACGTATCCCATCAACTAAATTGATTGACGATGAATTAATTTAACTATTCAATTGTACATTTGAATAATCAAGAAAATTCATACAAAAATTAAAATTAAAAATTAATAAATACTCAAGAAGAATAATTAAATAAAATAATAAAGATCTTATTAAATATTGCAATCCATATTTAAGATCTTAAAATCACACATAATCAATTATAAAATTATTTAATCACGAAAAATAATAAAATTAAGAAAATTATTCATAAAAATAATAAATGAATGGTGAAAAAATATTAGAATTTATGTTATTGATCTTAAACTCTTTTAAATACCTCTTGAATTTTTTTCTCAATTCTTGCCTTCAACTTGATTTTATAAATTATGTATCTTCATCTAATATTCTCCCCCCTCTATTTTGTGTGATGTTATTTTGTACTTATAAGAGATAAAAATCAAATCATAAGGTAACTAGAATTATTGTTATTGATAGAATTAGTGTATACCACATGTCAAAAGGATAAGATAAATTACGAAATATAAAAATTTTCCTCCAAAAAATACACATATCAATCACACAATTTAAATACAAGTTTTTTTACTTAGTTGAATTTTTTACGAAGTTAGTGTACTTATTATGTTTAACTAAAAAAAATTACTATATTAAACTATACATTTAATAAAGTTATGTTACTATTTATGCCCTGTACCCATATGGAAGTAACGAGTCATATTTGTATGGAATGGCGCGGCTAGAATTAATTCCTAATAACTAAACTCACAAACTAAAATTTGGCATAGAAAAAATATTATAAAAAAACAAAAAAATTGGTCATTATTACATTTTGTAATTACATGGTAGAGTAAGGGTAAATTTGTAAGAGAGACAAAATATAAAAATGTTACTAAAAAATAACACAATTAGTTATTTTTTTATTAACTCATGTATAGTAATAAATAATCATATTTTTTTATTTATTTAAAATCCATATAATGTAAAACCACACAAATAAATAAAGATAAAATAAAAGAAATAAAACAAAGTAACCATGTTACTAACAAATTGAGTTAGCAAGAAGCTAGCTAATGTTAGTCATAATCATAACATACTTTTTAAAATCAAGATTATCAAACGAAGAAACAACCTCATAATCAAAAAAGTATAAAATTAAACAATAAAATCATTATGAGGTTTTCAAATTATCTAGAGATCATTTGTCACAGCCCCAAATAAATTTTCTATCTCTGTTTGATTTCTCGTCCAATAAAAAATAAGGTACAAATTCAAAGTAAAAGAATCTATAGTAAAATTATGAATATTAACATGATACTAAACCATGAAATATCTCCTATCTAAAACATCCTAAACTAACCAGATATGGTGAATATATCACCAAAGAAAATGAGGTGACAAAAATGTATTTTATCTTCCTAAAAAGTCTACAACTACATATCAATTAATTACACACATATATATATATATATATATATATATATATATATATATTATGTAAAAAGAAATCTATCGAAATAAAAGAGATTGTGTCCTGTCCGCTTCTCCGGACCCTCACATCTTGATTCCCCCACCCACACGCTGCTTCTTCTTCTTTTTTCGCCCCTGGTTGTATGTATTATAATATAGTCTATGTAGAGGAGCTTATACATAAGTAGGTATAGCTTACTTAATACCATCAAATTTTCACTTTTTTGAAGAAGAAAAAAAGTGGTACAAAAATTACACCCACTCATATTCATATTCATATTCATATTCATGAAATAATAATGTAAATATTGGTAATATTTATGCAATAGGTTTAAGTTGACTAGTGATAATGACCCAAATTAATCTCTGTAATTAATAACAAATGAATGATCTATAAATGAATATTAATTATGATAATAATAATAATTTAAATTATATCGATGCAATCACCTTAAATTTCTTAATATTTTTATAATACCTTTAAATATGATCTACATGTATAGATCAAAAGACAATCATATCTACTAATTGTTGTTAGCTCAATTTGGTAAGTTATAATTGGTTATGAAAAAAAAATCAAATATAACAATTTTATTATATATTTTAAATGGTATGTAAAGAAATATAGATGATTTAGAAGATACAGTTATCTATAGTATTGAGTACTATTCCTTTATAAAAATAACTTAAAATTAAGAAAAATTCTTAAAATATTATATTTTCTTTTGACGTTATTATTTAAAAATATTTAATTTTGTTAGAAATTAAAATTATCTAAGAAAGGCTTTAAAATATGCATTATTTTTCAAATTAATAAGGAATGAAACATAACAATAAAATTGAAATTTATAAACAAATAATAAATAAACCTCATATATAACTACTATATTTTTTTATTAAAATATGTTTATTTCTCCCTTTTAAAAAGGAAAATGTTTATTTACGCACAGATGATTGAATTTAAAAATTAAAATTTATGAAAAATATAAGTATTTTAATTAATATGTTTAAATATTATAAGCATAATAAAGTTAAAACATATTTATAATAAAAAAAAAGTCAATTTGGTTTTTGTTGGTTTTAAAAATAATAAAACCTCTGATCGATATAATTAGCTTGATTTTGTATATTTTAGGACATATATTATAGATTAATAAATATAAAAAAAAAATGCTAATTCGATTTAATTTTAAATCTGTTTCCTTGGATGATTTGTTGAACAAGTTTTTAAAAAAACATGTTCATTCCAATCACTTATTCAAATAACGATGAATTATTCCTCTAATTTAGGATGAAGAGTTTTTGGTTAACTTAGCTAGATATAAGACCAAAAAAAAAAACCCCAATAATAATTTTGGGTGAGGCGCAATAAATTTCTTATAGCTTTTACAAAAATAACATTTTAATCTTATTATCTTCTTTTAAAGTATTTTAACCACTTAATTTAAAAAAAAAGATTTTTTTTAATATTAAAAATTTGAAGTTATAGGATTTATATATACTCTTTTAGGACTAAAACACATCTTTTTTTTCAAAATTATAATACTAAAATGATTTACATAAAATGACCTAATACTCTCATTTACCAAGATATGCTGAATTTCGGAAAGGGACCATATGAAATTCAATCAAGTACAGAGAAAATTTATATAACGAGGCCTTATAGATCCAACTATAACATTTTCGAACTACTTATTCATGATCCTTCGTATACAATTTTCTATCGGAATAAACAGAATTAGCACTAGCGCTCATCAATTCACCACAAATAAAAATCAATAAATTACAATCAAAATGCCTTTGGCCCTTCAATATCCCAGAGGGAGTGGGGCTTTATGCGTCTTTCTTCTATTCTATTCGTGGCTCTTATTCAGACCTCGAAGGAAATACCCTTTAGTCAATCGCTGGATGTGCTGTTGCTTCCACTGGCAACCCAATACTGTTTCACAGCTACCAATATTTTCTCGGTTAGAAGGGGACCATCCTCATGATCCACCATCTTGGTATTCCATCTCATGCCTGCAGCAATTTTCTTCACCTTAATCAGGACATCCACTTCATCACGAATGAAGACTGCCCCTTCAGGTCTCAATATACGATCCATCTCCAGGAGGATGTCTTCCAGTTTGCACCTGTATAATCATTCACATAATAAACTTGTGATTAGTTATAGATTATAGAAGATCGCGAAAACTAAAATAGCTCTCCTTACTAGAATAAGAGCCTACATGAAGAAATGCCCAGCAACTTTTTCATTAAAAGGCATGGAAGACCTTTCACATGTCAAAGAGGTATCCTGATCAAAGTGTACATAAATGAATTGATCAATAAATAAAATGTCAGTCATATATAACATTTACATATGTTATATGTACAACGTACATAATGTACATATATATATATATATATATATATATATATATATATATTATAAATGACATGCTAATTTAAGAACAATTCAATTAAGTAAAACTTATACATGCTATTATGTGACTTCAATCAATACGGTCAAAGAGTTCTTTCCTGGACAGCCTAACTGGAGGGGCCACCTGGGGGCCATTTGGGATCCATTAGCCTATATATTTTCCTGAAAAGTGCCTCTGCTCTGCTTACCTCAATAGAAACAACAAATTATAGTTCTTATAATAGTGGCAAAATTTGCTCATGTGACAAAGCTTTGGTCAACAAGACAACCACACAAATGTCCTCCGCTCGAATAGTTTGGTGGTAAGGGGTGATACCCTTGACCTTGAGGTGTGTGATCGACTTTGGGGAAAAAATGGAAAAGAAAAAAGAAAGGAAAACCAAGCATACCATTTTACACTTCACCAACAGTTCCATTACTAATCTTGACCTAATATATCCCCCCTCAAGCTTATGTCAATTGTCAATTGTCAATACCATCCCAATTTATATAAAGGTAAAAGGCTTGATGGTTTTTCATAAATTTGCACTTTGCAGCATGCTGCTTGCGATTTCATTGAAAAAAATGAAAACCATAATTATGACATCTTTAGGGAGAAGCACGTGAGCCTTACTTGTCTTGGTACAAGCTGAACAGACCACTAGCATGAATAAGATCATAAGTCCTTGGATAAGTGGAGAAGCCTTCACACCTGCAAGACAGGGAATAATTAGGTATTCAGTTCCAGATAGATTTTTTTGTTAATACATATTTGTTAATCTATACAATTGCAACTAAATTGACGGCAACAAAGCAACTTAACATCATATAGATTATCCACAAAAGCTTGGGATGGCAATGAGTCGGTTCAGATCCAACCCAAACTGAACGAATTGACCCACTAGGCAAACCAAAATGAATCATTTTTGTAATATTGGATATGGGCCCATTTTTTATCCGTAATTTAGTATAAAAATTGGGAAAAAAGAAATATGAAAGTAGATATCAAAACGATTAACATTCAACCCGAACTTAAAATGGGTTATAATTGGATTTGGTTATCACAATTACCAATAAAGACATTAATGCATGATGAATAATGTTCTCTACACTAAGAAATGCTGCAGATTAGGCAACTGATCTTAGTTCCTTCTTCCTTTCTGGTGGTTCTATACTACAATACTCCAATTTTTTATTTTTTTTTTACGACCAAATACTGACTGGCACTTAAATAGTAGATAATCAATTTTCTTTCTACTGCTATTTCCTACAATTTATCTACTGGCAATAAAGTCTTGAATATTAGAAAATTCCCCTCTACCATTTCCGAAATTTTCAAGAAAATATGCTTGCATTGGACAATGAGGTCATCTATCTCCTGCAGTCTTCCATGTGACCGTTTACAAAGAACAAATAGAAGGGAGAAATGCGGGAAACTCATGTAGATTCGATTTCACCACTCTCTAACAGCTCAAAGCTAAAATGGGACCGGCTTTAGCAAAGTGTGACATAATTGGATAAACTTACCAGACATCATCAGCATTCTTTGCCTTACACAAATTAACCAACTTTCTATGACAGGATTTTGAATTTACTCTTTTCCTCCAGATAGCAATATCTCCTTTCTCATACTTTTTTTCCCAGCAAAGAAGTTCAGTTATTTCTTCAATCTTTCTTTGCTCTGCCTGTACATCCTCCTTAGACCTCTTCCATACTTTGTAGTAGGTCTTCCAATTAATTGGGGGGCCAGATAGGACCCAGTATCCACCAGGTCTAAGAACACGATCCACCTCCATAAGGTACATGCCCTCTATAAACCAAAATTCAAATGTATGAATTATTAATTTCAAACAGGTATGGGGGCATCTTCCTAGCTGAACTAAATACTAACTTCTCATGTCAAATCCAGGGAAAATTTTATATTTGAATAAAAATAATAAGCACACACATGCTAATTCACTATGATTTATCCCTAGCAATGGTTATAATTTCATAAGCTTTTGTCCTCCTTGAATGCAATTAGAGTGATTATAATACTAATTTTGGAACAAAAAAAATAAATACATGACTTTGAGCTAAGCCTTAATTATTTGAAGTACTTACCATTTGAAGCCCATGGAATTAGACACCTCGAGCATTGAGCCATATCAAAAGCCCTTGATAGGTATGGGAGATGTATGCTCCCAAGAACACCAATAACAGCAGGTACACCTCGCTCCAGTGCAAACTGTACCTGTGCTTCATGATTGTCCCGTGGTGCAAAGGACATAGCCAATACATTTCGCTTCATCATGTATGCACCCCAGCTCGATACCTATATTCGGTTCGGTGTTCAGTCCAGCAACCAATGAATTGAAAGAATCGCCAACATGGGAATTAGCAAAAAGGACACCTTAAATGGAAATACTATCTAATCAAGATTTTGTAGTTCACCAAAGTAAAAAAACAATGTCACAAATAATCAGCTAAAATTGATATTTATGAAGTCAAATCCAAAAATAGATCACTCTCTTCATAAAAGGGGGGAATGCATGCACTTCAAGCATTTTCTTAAGTGATAGACTCTGTAGTAACTCCTAACCCTTGGACATTCTCAAGATGGAAAATGGAATCATATTTGTATTAATTTGGAAGCATCGAAAGAAATAAGGTGCTGAATGATTGAAAACTACCAACTAAGCTGATAAATCAAAACTTTATACTGTTAGTGACCTATTGGATAGGTGATTCAGAATAGCATTAACAAGAGTTGAATCTGAACTATTATGTTAGTAATACTCTCATATGTTATGCATATATCAACATGAAAATAGATACACATTCACATGAGCCACACACATAATAACATAAACAAAAATACAAAAACATGAATAGTGTGTACATGTAATGTATGTACATACTTGTGCAACACGTAAACAACAAAAATATTCTGAAGAAACAACATACTCCACAACCAGTATCAAGGGCAGTTCTGATGGAGCCATCTGCAATTGGAATAACTGAGGCAAGTTCATCAATGTATGCATCAGCACCTTGAGGAAACATTGTTCCCCCTCCCGGAAACTTAAAGACGTTTCCCTGAAATTGAACCCAGTTCTGGACAGCCTTCTCTACAGTCAGACTTTTGTAAGGAACATTAGCAAAATGGACATAGTCACGGCCTTTAGGCCAGGCAAACGGAGTCATATACCCTTTGGGTGCGGGTATAAGACAATGCAATTTTTCATCTTCAGGAGGGCAATGCCTTTCCCTGTATTTCATATTTTCCCTAGGAAACTTCATTGCTCAATCTTGTTCTTGGCATGGAGTGTAATCAGCATAATGAACATCACATGGCTCAAAAACGATGGATTTTGATTCAGAAGGTTCGATAATCTCAATGTCATTGTGATGAGTCTCAAAGTTCAAATTCGTAAAGATATTACAATCTGTCTTCTTGGTTATTTCGTATGCTAAGCTATCTCCTTTTCCAAAACCACTCTTTTGCCATGCTCCAAGAAGATAAAAGAAACAACATAGACCAAGAACAATGAAAATAGACAATGGGTTCCGAACTCTACTTCTCGAATTATTCTTAGAACCCATGATTTTGTTGGATGGTTTCCTGATAACCAAAGCAACTAATGAGTTGTTATAACAAATAAGTAAAATTGAGTAACAATTGACCATCAATGCTTAATAAGTCATAGCTCCGGTTACAGTTACAATATAATAAATAATCAAGAGCAAAGTAAATCTCTTCCATGTGGAATAAATCTAGCAAAAAGGTCTAGACTATGAGAATTTGAAGCTCAATCATAATCTATACGGAGAAGGGGGCAGATGCTTGGAGACTAGAGAAAACGAGTTTCGGGAGTGCTATGACATTGGATCAAAGACAGATTTGTTGCAGTGGACTCACTAAGAGAATTGCCAATACGCAAAATATTTATAAAGAAAACAGATCTAGTTGAAAACATCATTTTCCATGTATTCTCTTCACATTCATAACATCCAATAAATTGATTTTTCAGGAGGTAAAATTTTACATCACTTGCTTCAATTTCTTTCAGCTTTTCTTTCACTATTTAGAAGTTAGATTTACAACAACTTCTTTTTAGATCAAATAGTACTTGGAAATATTTAACAAACATCAACAGCGAAATCATGAACAAAATCTTTTGGAGCTCAAGATGAAAAGAAAAACAATAAATCACAATCTGAAGCTTCCAAAACACCAGAACATCGAAAAATAAAAAAGGAATCAATCGTAGCAACCAATAAAAACAAGAAATAACACATTAATTTTCTAATTGTACTTTTCAAAGATATACAAAAGAAAGAAAATGCATTGATACATAAATGGCGATGAAAACAAGAATGAATAACATCACTTAAAATGGGATTGATGTGAAACAAAGTAAACATAAAATGAGATGAGATCATCACCTGGAAAAGGGAGATGGTAGAAGAAACCTTCAAAAACTTGAAAGAAGCTATTTTGCTGTATTGGGTATTTGAAGCTCAAGCTCCTCTATATTCCCACCGGGCCAGAGCCCACAGTGCTTGTGCTAGTGTTTGCTAGTAGCATCGGCCAGGAAGAGAGTCAAGTGAAGTACGGAGAAACTTAATTAGATAAAGGAGCTTCTTTCTTTTGTCTTTCAATTTGTTTAAGCAAAATTGCTACTTTCGTATTTGTTAGCGTAATTGATGAGCTTTTTCTACTATTTCATCGTTATTTTACTAGGAGAGTCAAAAATATTACGAGAAGGTTTAAGTATAATTTTTTAAAATAAAATAAAAATTTATATTTAAATATTTATGCGTAAAAAATATAATTTGATATAAATTTAGTAAAATGTTAAGAGCGGTAAAAAAAATAATTTAAGAAAAGAAATTTATGTTATCTTACAAAAAAAAAACATACAATTAACACATCATAACTCATAATAAAATTATCTAAGATAAATAAAATAAATTAATAAATATAATTTCATATATATAAAGCGTTAAAAGTTAAAATTAAAAAAAATGTATTAAAATATAAATAATAAGATTTAATTTAGGATTTTAAAATTAATAATATATTTAAAAATATATATTAAAGAATAAAAGATTAATAAAATAAAAATATTTTTTTATTTGTAATTAATGACTCTGTTTTTTTAACCGGTAAAATGAACACATTTTGTAGTAATAAAATTTTCTCGTATTATTAATTTGGTATCATTTAATTTTTTATATCTTAAATTTTTAAATATATCTTTTATTCCTTTAATTTTAAAAAAATATATCGATAAATAAAAAAAATTTAATAATTTTTTTATTAAATAATTAAATTAAAATAAAACGTAATTATTAAAAAATTAAAATTTAGTATGAAATTATTTAAGATAAAAATAAAATATATATTTTAATAAAAAATTATTTAAATATTAATAATAATTAAATATTTTATATAAAAAAATTATATTAATTATTATTTTAATATTATTAAATAATTAAATTATAATAATATTATAATTATTTGATTTAAAAAATAATATTTTAATAAAAAAAATTATTAAGATAATTTATCCTATTTTTTAAAAAATTGAAAAGTCATATGTCCATAGTTGACCGTACTCAAATTGTATACTAGTTGTTTAATGTCCCAAACTTCCTAAGCATATCTCTTTTTTGAGTTGCTAGAATAACCCTACATGGTTACCCTATGTATAGTATGGATTATACAAACGTCATGTCCTTGAGAGTTAGATTTGGAGGAATTAACTCGCTTTGATTAGTGGGATTGTTTAATTCCTTATTTTCTTCCCACAAATCCTCAATTTTATCGATCATATCTCTTAAATATCTTTTCGAAAATATATATTCAATTTCTCATTTAAGGTGTCGATAATCTCCAATCTAATGACCTGTGTCTTTATAGAACACATGATACTTATTAGAGTCCTTCAATGGAGCCTTCATAGGTTATGGCCAATTGACATGACTAATATGCCCCATGAATTGTATAACCTCAACCAATGAGATACACAATGGGAGACCTTTAAAAAGGGATAACACTTTTACCTAGGTCCTTAGCCTTACCCTAGGCGTGATCACTGGTTTGAAATGAGAAAGATTATAGAGCTTGTCTCTATAAGGTCTTTTATCCTCTTCCCTTTTGAGTGGGATAGGCTTGGTTGCGACTTTATTTACCACCTCTTTGGTAGACTTCATCTTTCTCTCTCCACATTGACAAAGTTTTGGGTCTTTTCATAGACCATTTTCAAAGATCAAGGGGTCATCTTGGTCAACTCGATGAACAAGATAGTATCATACTTGCCTTAACTCAACCCAATAAGATCTCATTGAGTTAAGGATTGCCCACACTTATAAACTGCACTACAAACGAACGCCTAGTCGATGTGGGACAATACAATCATTCAACAATGACATTGTAAAATTTTCATCTATTTTGTCTTGAACCTTTTCATATAGGCTTCAATGATCTCATCGTCTTCTTGGATGATTGAAAACAAATGGTGTGATTCCTTCCTTTATTGGATTATTGCATGTGTAATTGGTAACAAGTGTTTTCACCAACGCATCAAAACTTTTTATACTTTTGAGAATAATTCAACGAACTATTATTGCATCGTCTCTGGAAGGTTACTACGAATAATTTACAATACATGGCTTCTCTTTTATTCTCCGGGAGGCTCATAGAGACCATGACCATTTTGAAGTGAATAACATAAGCCACTAGATCTTTTGTCCTTTTATAAGCGGGACACTTGATAGTAGTAAATTTTAAGGGTTGTACTGTTAACTCAAGAATGTTCTAAAAGAGTGACATTGACAACTGATCACACATAGTTTCGACGTCTCCCTAATGCCTTGGCTTCTCATATCCTTTAAACTGATCACCATTTTTGCTAACATTTTCTTCTTTATGTCTTTAAGTTTTTCCTCAGGGATACCACTTGAACGACCAGTTGTTGTTAGGAATCCCATGGGTAGCAGTATTCTCCAAACTCGAACATACTGGGAGTGGATGGGGCACACGTTATGCAAAATGTTCATAAGTTGACGGGTTCATATATGCAGATCCTGGAACAAGATTGGGGGTTAGAGCTATAGGTAGGCATTTTTCTTCAATTTCATCATATCGTTGTTGGTAGGGATATCATGATGCACGCTTCATCCTAGGTGGGTGACTGACCATTAAAAGAGGCTAAAAGTATGGAATAAACTTTCAACTTTTGAATAATCTTCATGTACCAACCTAAACCTAAGTTTTGTATTATCTCTTTGAGACTTAGTGAACGTTTGTTGCAACTCCGTTATCTATCTTTGAAGACTCTTTAATAAGACATCTTTTTTAAGAGATGTACTTTTAGAGTTGTAGCTTACCGAACTTGTATCCCACGTAATTATTCTAACTAATCTGACTATGTTATTACAAGGTAATGGCTAGTCGCCTATACTGACTAAGGGCCATACACGACTATGTTCATGATCATCTTGTGATGTTCTCATTGGTGAGGAACGATGCATCTGGTCATTGAGATTGAATTCTAGAGTTGGGCGAGTGAGGCTATTAATTTGCTCGATATGAGATAATAGGTTGGCTATAATGAGCAGATTGAATGTTCTTACGACATGAACTATTTCTCCAGTGTGTAAGATACAAAGTTTTAAATTCTAACTAAGGACTACAAAGATTTAAGGCCTCACGATAAACGCCAATTACTTAGAGAGATTTTAGCATTGTAGGATTTCTAAAGAGAAGTGTGAAGTGTGAATAATGATCAAATTCTTTATTCATCTTACTAAAAAAGTATATATAACACCTAAAAGATAGGTGTTGAGGTTACATTAGTATATGTTCTATTTTGAGCTAGTAGAGTACATACACAAAATAATTCTACATAGAATTAGGTCACTATCCTCAAGTTGTATAATATACTTCTTATTGAGACGATGAGCTATTTGTGAGGGCTACTAATAGGTTGGTCAATCCTAATGTCTAATTGATCAGGTATCGCTTGCTTTGAATACCGAGGTCATGTTTTTTAGATGTCGTTAGTTGTAGGGTACATTCAGATAACTAATCCAGGTCAATATATATAGGCTACTTAAAGGTCTTATGTATAAATGTGATCTCATTCGTTAGAACAATGTACCTATTATATGTAGAGTACAAAACAATTGGTTATTATTTTATTCCTATTCATATGTATATTTTATTTATCAATATTTAAGATGATTTTTAATGCTTAATTTGATAAATAATTTCAACTTCTTTATTGTGAATTTCATTTCATTTATAATTTTAATATATATTCGTATATTTTATATTGAATCTTCAAAATAATTATAATTTATTTTTTAATCATTAAATAGATAATAATATGGTAATCAAAATTATTTGTTATATGTTTATAATTAATATTTTTATTTTATTTTATTTTCTCTTCAAATTTGGGCAATAATATGGAGTTAAATTATAAAAATGAGTAACAAATATAATGATATAGTTTGCTATGTAAATAAAAATCAATAATTTATAAATTTTTATCCAAAACATAATAAAATATTAAGTAAATTTTTATAAAAATAAAAAATAAAAATTTAAAATAATATGTAAATAAAAATTTAATATTAATTTTTTTACTAAGAACATTCATGGTATAAAGATGACTTACGATATAATTGTAAATAAAAAATAATTATTTAAATATTTACTACATGGTCAAATTGAAAGACATTTGATATTTAATGAGTCTAAATGGTTACTATTTAAATTGAATGTTATTCAATATAAATTAATTTTCAATTTTTTTAACATTAAAAATATATAATAAATATAATTGATGCTATTTTTATAGTTGCAAATTTTAATAGTGTTATTTTTGTATTCATCTTGTATTCTCTCTCTATGTATGATGAAGAAATTATTTTTTTCTTATTGAGTATATGATGAATGGGATTTCGTAACAATGAAATTTAAGGTTAGTGTAATTTTTTTAAATAAATATCTAATACTTAATAGAGAGAGAAAATAATGTAATTGATGAATATTATAATTTAAAAAAAATAAATAACACCACCTTATTTATTTATAACATCATAATAATAATTAATTTTATTAATATAATGACAAAAGTTTATAAAATTTTAATTTTAATTTTTATTACTATTATTATAATAATAATTTTAATTATATATGATTATCAATATTTACAACTTTTAAGATCTATAATTATAAAAATAACATCATTAAATTAAATTTATATATTTTATCATAAAAAATTTATAATCAAAATATTTAACATTAAATATAATTTAATTGAATGACATTCAAGTTAAAATTACGACTAAATGAATTTATGAAATATTAAAATCTAAGTAAATAAATTCATTCAATATTATTTGATATTGTTTTTATTGTTTTAGTTTTTAAACATGTCATTTTATGTAATATTCTTTATTATTTTATTTTAAGGATGAAGTTTTGTTTTTATCATTTTTGTTTATGAGTTTGGGGTCAATCGGTTGTTTGGTTTCTAGAATGTATGATTTAGTTACTTTGGTTATGTAAAAGTATTCACATCATGATCATTTTAATATTTTATACATTTAAATAATTATTAAAATTCATTCAAAGGGTATTTTGATTATTTAGTATTTCTCTCTCTCAATACAATCAACTAAGCCATTTATATATCTTCCTTTTGTTATTTTAAAACTCAAAAGTAGATAAAAGATAATATTATTAAAATAATTATAAAAATAATACTCTAAAATTTATAATAAAAAAATAATAACTTAATAATAGTGAATAATATTTAAATAGATGAAATTTAATATTAAATGAATATAAATAATCATAATTCAATTTATACAACGTCTAGTTGAACGACATTCGAAATAAAAATGATGCGTTTATTTTTAATAGTAAAAATATATAAATTTGATATAAAAAGTATTATAGTTATAAACTTTAATAAATTTATTTTTATTATTTTTTTATTTTTATGAAAAAAATTATAAAATAATATAATATATTAATACGTATATTTAATCAATATCTTTCTAATAATCAAAATAATTAAACGAAACCATTTTAACAATTAAAAAATAAATGAGGAAATAGAACATAATCAGATGAATTGTTCTCAACCTTTAACTCTCCTTTTTTTCTTTCTCTACTTACCCTTTACTTTTTTTTTATACAATCTATCTGATATTCAAACACACAAACACATATATGATCTAACTTTGACTTACAGCTGAAAAAAATCAGTTGGGGCTATTTTCTCCTGTGCCTCATCACTATATCACCTAGCATAAATCCAATCAGTCACTTGCATAGTTGCATGATTCTACAATCCCATTTGTAGGATCACCAAGTTCTCAATCAAAACTTCTTTTTAAAAAAATATATATATATATCCGAAATAAAACGCGTCAAATTGTGCTTCGCAATTCGCATACATGAAGCGTCGTGCGGAATAAAATAAGAGTGAATAGTAAAGTATTGTTTCAACTTTAAACCCAAAAAAAAAAAAGGGCTCGTGAGAGTTTCCGGCTGACTCCATGGCCATGTCGTCGTAGGATTGAAGGAAGCTGATCGCAGTTCGGAAAGTTCGAGACTTCAGTTGGGTTTCGAACTCAGCGTTATTGTTCCTGTAAGCATTCGTCAAACTCCAAAGCTCAATTTGTTTTTGCATTTTTGTATATTTATTCTAGATACGCACGTCATACGTACAATCTATCTGTGTCTGTTAGATCTCTTTTTGCTGCTGTTTTCTTATTGAATTTTGAATGTAATGGGGTATTTGGGTGATATTGATTATTGGGGATTTGATTTCCTTTCTTATTCTTACTTCGATGGGGTGAGGGATTGAAACAATTCAGTGCCTACAGTTTTGAATGACTAAAGTTGGAAAAAAAAAAGATGTGTGGAAGAAAAATGTATAAATTACATATTTACAGAACTAGAATGATCACGTACTCCAATAAAATTGTGTACGTACACAATTTTACCATCATTTTAATTTCATTTTTTTAACCAAACATAACAAAGTAATAGTAATGTTATTTTCATCCAATTCAATTTCATTCTTATTTATGTTTTCATTCCGTGAATCAAACACGACCTTAATGCAATTTGTTGATTCTAGATATTTAAGGAATGGCTACTTTATTGCATCTTATAATCCATTTGTTTTAGCACTACTTAGTTTGTTTACTATTAATTTTGAACACAGATGAAATTGAGGTGTTTGTATCTCTCTAGTGTGTTCCTGATCATCTGCTACTAATTATACTGGTTTCATTGATTTCATTTTCTGTTTCTGTATTATCTGCCTCTACTTATTGAACCCAATCATATTATTATTTCAGGTATGAGGTAGGGAGGCAGTTTCATTATGGCAGATTTACCTGGTTATGTCCGTGCTTGCTTGCATACTGGAAAACTTGCTTTCTTGGCAATTTTAGTCTCTGGGGGGATTGTTCTACAAATATTGGTTAGTAAGACTTTACTTATTGGCTACATTTGCTTTGGTCTTATACTATTATTGAGCTTCCCCTTTTTCTTTTTCTTTTTTATTGCCACAAAGCTTCCCTTTTATTTTTTGTATGATCATGGATGTGTCTCTTGCAGGCATGTGCTTTGTACAAGAACTGGTGGCCAATGTTAACTGGTAAGTGAAGCGTTGTATGCCCATCTATGGATAGCCATCGAATTGTTTTTCACTTAAAAATTGTTAGAACGTAATAGAACTTTGAATTTTGGAATTCCTCGTGGTAGGTTAGGCCACCCCATCCCTTTCTGATCGGAAAACAAATAACTTCACATTTCTCTTCCTCCTTTTTTTTTTCTTTTTCTCTTTTTTTTTTAACTTTTCCTATACCAAACAGTCCAAAGCATGACCAAAATTACTCTGTTTGTGGATACCCCAAATCCATTCATGAATGCCAACTGCAATAATTTCTTGCATGAATCTAAACTATATGACTCAATCACTGAAGAAGGAGAGATTTGATTCAACCATCCTCTTATACATCATATACTATTGAGGATAAAGGAGAAGTTGGAGATATTTTTTTGAAACCTTTTATTGCTGTGGTGGGGTTCGTCTTTCCAATATAGGAGATAATTTCACACATAATATCGATTCAACTTGTGGTCTGGTAGTTAAAACTATCATTCCCCACTTCGATGAAGTGATTAATCAGTCGGATTTAACTAGTTGCTGTTGTAGCCTGTGGGTTATCCTCTTCAATAAAGGAGGCTTTGTTAGTTCAACTAAGGAGTTGTTTGAGGAATTGAATCATGTTGAGGGAAAGCTTGCATTTATCTTGTATGAATTGAGCATAACATTTTCTGCCAAAAGAGGGTTCTAGAACTTTTTGTATACAATCTCAGATATACTGTTCAAAAATATCTATGAAGTATATGTATTACATGACAATTTGACGTATTTCTTTGTAGTGATAATGTATGTGCTTCTCCCCATGCCATTGCTGTTCATTGTGGGATCTGATAGTTCTTCTCTATTTTCTGAATCCAATAACAGGTTTGTGTTTCACCTTAGATTTTTTTTTGGTCAAAGAGAGACATAATTACTAACTTAGAATGATAAACAAAACATCATCTTCTTACACTAACCTTTAATTAGATCAAACACATAGCAATGATTATATAAAAATTGCTTTCCCAAACCTAGACTTAGTTCTACACACCAAAGCACTCTCATTTAATCCCTGCAGAAAAACCACTAAGTTAAGCATGTTACTCCTATAGTAAACTTGAATCAAAGAAGAAAATAATCTTGACTTTTAACGAAAAAGTCACCACTTATCACCAATACTGAAAAAACAAATACTATTTAAGCCACCAAAAACGATACAGAGACGAAATTAAAAAAACTTAAAATAAAAAATACCATAAATGGAGACACATATCATAAAAGATACTGCAATCCCTCAAAGGCTGATTGTAATCGGGTCTGGTTCATGCCCTCCATGTTGAACTTGCAGCGGTGGCAGAGGAGGGTGACGGTGGATGGTGCTTACTACGTATGGGTGGGGCTGATGAGATGGTGCTTACTGTGTATGGGGGGCGAAAGAGGCTGCGAGTAAGGGGGAGAGATGGGGGATGATGGGATGGAGGCAGAGGAGAGGAGACCGGCGGAAGGGTGGGGGATGGGTGGCAGGGGATGGATGGGTGTAAGGGAAGAAGTAGGGTTTGTAAATTTTTAGAGAGAAAGAGGATAATTTTGAAGATGAGAGAGAGTCTTTATAATTATTAATCAAAGTTTGTTTCACTTTTGAAATTTGAACCAATTCTTTTATCACAGTAAATTTTTTTCCCTTTTGAATTTGTATTAATTTTTTTTATTATTTTGCATGCTGATATGATCAAACAGTTGGGTGAACGCAACAAAGTTTTTGACTGGAGCTTCGGCTATTGGGAGCATTGCGATACCAGCTATCCTAAAGCATGCAGGAGTAATTGGCTGGGGTGCTCTGGCAATGGAGCTCTCTTCCTTTTGTGTATTTGTACTTTCCATAATGTGTTACCTTGGAATGGGGGATGAAGATTACTATAGTGCTCTCTGATATAAGTCATGGTTCAATGGGGTCTGCTTCATTTGTTTATAGATTTTTTTCCCTCTATATCCATAGTTGAACTGTTTTTGTGAGCTTCACTCACACTTATTCTGAATTATAAATTGTTCTCCCCGTGTTCGTGGATTGTAACGATTGCTTCATTTACATGTCTCTAACGTTGATATTGTTATTTGTAACGTTATGATTAGATCCTAGATTTTGATCGGGAAATGGCGAGCAAATATTATATAATATAAGAAAAGGTTCGGCTATCATAGATCTTTAAATGAAATGTCAAACTATTAGTCAAATTCATATTATTGTTTTTATGAAAAATTGTTACGTCCTGTTTAGATTGTGATATATGAGTTTCAATAAGCTCGTAAAATTTTGAAATTTCACATGCATTATGCAATAGATTTTTCCTAAAAAGTACTAATTACTTGGTTCGCAAGTTGAGATATGTCCCAGTATTGTCCGGATAGTGGTAAAACCAACCAAAAATCACCCTAAGGCTCTATTACATAATAAGAACTATATTTGATGCTGCGGCTGTCTTTTAACTCATGTAAAATCTTATGCTGCGGGTGACTTCGAGTTTTTCCACTCATTACACTACTTTCTGAGGTGACCACAGTCAACGGAATGAAAATAAAGAACTCTTAGAACCTAAAAGATCATTCTTTTAATAATAAACCCATACTGCATGGTCAGTATATTATTGTTCATCTTCCACTTGATCCAACCATAATAATCAATATCTTTTCACTTTTTTTTTAACCTTGAATCAGAGTAGATGCCATTTTTTATATTCTTGACCTTAAGTCCTCTTAGTTTCAAATTCTTCCACAAAGTTTTCTATGATCATCACCTTATGAACTTTAAAGTCATCACCCCATTAATCTAGTAGTAAAGTTGATTCCCCGTATCATATCACATGTGTATACGAATCCCTTCCCGTAGTTTGGACAATTAACCAGTGAGTAAGCTGTGTATGCTAAAGTGTGGATTATATCGATTGAACAAAAAAAAAAAAAAGACTTTAAAGACATTGCTCATGCTTTTATATTCTACAACTCAGAGAAGCAACACCAAAATCTCAAGACAAGGCTGCACTAAAACATCAACACAACTAGTCTTCAATTAGCAAAAAAAGAAAAAGAAGAAGAAGTCTAATCATCCTCATTACCTTTTCTTATTTTTGGTCATAAATCCTCACTAAAATTTGCAGCGCCAAAACTGCAACAGAATAATTGCCAGATAACGGAACAAGGCTCAAACTCGAGCTAAATTCTAGGCTAGCGCTTCTAATGTTTTACCCTAGCTAGAACAGGGAACCCCCTACCCCTTTTTTTTGGGTTTTTAGGGGCGGAGTTCACCACTTTGTCTTGAATATCCGAACTATAGCAAATGATCCAGATGCCTTAAACAAGAGTCAAAAATACATGAAAATGGCGTTTGAGACAAAACTATATAAACTAGTCAAGTTAATAATCTATACTTCAACCCATTCCCATTGAGACTTAAGATCGTATATGGTTAGTAAAATGTAAAAATAATGAGAATTGGAATCAAATTCAATAAATACAATATTATTATTATTATTATTATTATTATCATATTTGTTTAGAATTCTAATCAAAATAATGATAAATATTAAAATAAAATTATAAATGAATCAAAATTAAAAATAATTTTTTTAATTTTTAAACGAGATAAAATAATAATAAATAATTATAAAAATGTACAGAATAATGAAGATTCCTACTGCTAGAATTACATTATAAACTAACATTGAAACCAAACATAGAAATAATACCAACCATTCCCAATAGAACAATTAACAAACTTCTTTGTTCATATCTAGATGTCTACAACTAAGAAATCACAAGAAAGTAGCGAAACGTCAGAGTGCATAACCGTGACTTTTTTTTAAACTGTAAAACTACCAAAAAAAGATTACCAACTTCTATGGCATTTTCTAATAGTTTTAGATTATGATGAGTTTCATGGTTCAACACACTAGCAAGAACATGCAAAAAGATTATAGAAAACAAAAATAAAAAGAAAAGAAAACCAATTCCTGAAATTGAAATTAGATATAGTAAATCCACTACAAAAGGTTTAATCTTACTCTCTGGATTTTCCATTTACCACCGTTAAACAAGGTCCTTTCGTTTGAAAATCCTTCATAAAAAGCTCATACAGGGCATGAGACTCCTACACAAACTATATGTCGCTCAGAAAACCACGCGAAATTGCGGCGCGTCGGAACCACTAGCTGGCAAGATCTCCCAGCGGCAGGGCTCCAGGTCCTCGGAGACTGGGCAATACCCAGCCAAAGTAACCTTATCAGACGAAGCAGCAACGGACCCGAACTCGAATACCGTTATATTTTCAGGTCGACGGACCTCCACGGCACCGTTCAACCCCGGTACCTCCGATGCTTTCTGTTTTGGGTCCGGACTTTGAACAGATTTTTTGTCAGGTTGGGGTTGTTTCCCTTTCCACCAAGAGAGGAGACCCATTGCTGACGATAACGACAAGTATCAAAGGGACTGTGTATCAGGCAGAGGGATGGGGAGGATTTAAGGCAAGCTTAAGCTTGAAGGGTATTTGTTTCTGGTTTTGGGATGTTATAACAGTGATACACAGTAAAAAGCGTTTCAAATATTAAATATAGGGGAAAAAATATTACAAAAGTGTTTCGAGAATTTAAAAGTACAAATAGAAAAAAAGACGGAAAGATTATTGTATATAATAATTATATTGATATAATAAATAAATTTTAATTATCTATTTTTATAAAAAATATTAAATATATGCTAAAACAACATATTATATTAAAAAAAATTAACTAACTTTAATCTAAAACAACTATTATGCTTTAACAGTTTGACTAGGGGAAATTTCACTAATACCTTTAAGAATTTCAAATATTTTCATAAGCATCCTTAAATTTTTCAAAATTTGTTACAATACCCTCAAAGTGCGGTTAATCTTTAGAGTTTCCTCTTCATCAAAAAAATGACGTTAGTTATTCCATTAATCCGTTCGTAGCACAAATTTTTCTTCTCCATGTTTAGAATTTTTAATATAAAAATAATTTTGATA
The DNA here is from genome assembly GCA_037013495.1 of Hippophae tibetana. Taxonomy (NCBI): domain Eukaryota; kingdom Viridiplantae; phylum Streptophyta; class Magnoliopsida; order Rosales; family Elaeagnaceae; genus Hippophae; species Hippophae tibetana. The sequence continues at coordinate 5,721,154 of CM072804.1, read as the reverse complement.
TTTATATTTGTAAAAGATATTAAAAAAACTAAAAACTAAATAATAAATAAAAATTCTATTGAAAATCTTTCTCAAAAAGAAAAAAAAAATTCCTTGCATTTTAATTTCTTCTATTTACCACTCAAATTCAATCTATTCCAAATTACAAATATCCTTTGTAAATTATCTTTAGTCATTTTTTAAATACATACAAAAACCCATCAACATCTCAAATAACCATTCTTTTAGGAAGAATTAATAAATGGTGATTTTAGTTCGTGAGTTTGCATCGAATCTGAAAGTTAATATTGAATTAGTTATTAAATTAACTATTATTAATGCCATTAGTTATCATTAATTATCGATAATTGTAAGTATTAAATAATTTCAGAGTTATGTTTTGATCATACTATTTATATACCGTATTATATATGCATATAATAACATAAATAAAATTGAATTAATTCATGACAACCTACCATTTGATTTATTCATTTCAAAATTTTGACCCAAGTTCATCAGACAATAAATTTAGATATTATTACTTATGTTTTGAATAATTCACGAATATATTGATTTTAGTAAAATAGATAGCATGACATATTATTCTAGACAATTTTTATTACTTCAACCTTTTACTAAACAAAAATTTTCTATTGTAAAATAGACATTATAGAGAGATAAAAAGAAATAATGATTTAATATTATATTAGTGTTTTTTAAAATGTACGTAGAGAATCCTATTTATAAGGTTGTAACAAGTGTAGTACAAGTGTAGTACAAGTGAAATAGTAAGTGTAGTACAAGTGAAATAGTACAAGTGTAGTACAAGTGTAGTACAAGTGAAATAGTACAAGTGAAGTATAAGTAAATTACAATATCAAATATAACTTAACATCCCCCCTCAAACTCAAGGAGGAAGAGAAACAATCAACTTGAGTTTGTAAATTAATTCTTGAAATCTGCCTGGTAGATGAGATTTGGTGAAGATGTCAGCTGTTTGATCTGTGGAGGATATTGATTTGAGACAAACAATGTCTTGAAGAACATGTTGACGAACAAAATGACAATCAATCTCGATATGTTTTGTTCGTTCATGAAATACATTATTGTGAGCAATCTGAATAGCACTCTGATTGTCACAATATAAGATAGTTGCAGTTGATTGAAGAACACCCATATCAACAAGTAACCAACGAAGCCAAAGAAGTTCTTGAGTGGTGTCAGCAAGGGCACGATATTCAGCTTCAGTGCTAGATCGAGAAGTGAGGGATTGTTTCTTGCTTCGCCAAGATATGAGAGAGTTTCCAAGAAAGAAACAATATCCAGTAGTAGAGCGACGATCAGTTGGGTCACCTGCCCAATCAGCATCAGAGTAAGCAGTAAGAAGAAGATTAGACTTGTTGGAGAAGTGGAGACCGTGAAACATGGTGCCTTTGATGTAGCGGAGAATGCGAAGAACCGCAGTATAATGGGTAGACCGTGGAGAAGACATAAATTGACTAACCAGATGAACAACATAGGCAATATCAGGACGAGTGACTGTGAGATAAACAAGACTGCCTACTAGTTGTCTGTATAATGTGGCATCTGAAAGGATAGTACCATCTAATGGAGTAAGTTTGACAATGGTTTCTAGAGGTGTTGATGCAGTTTTGCAATCAGTAAGGCCAGCCCGATTAAGAATATCAGAAGAGTACTTTGCTTGAGAGAGATAATATCCTTGAGAATCAAATGAGATTTCTAGGCCTAAGAAGTAGTGGAGACGACCAAGGTCTTTCATTTCAAATTGATGGCTCAGAAACTGCTTGAGATCAATAATTCCATTAGAGTCATTCCCTGTTATGATCATATCATCTACATAAAGGAGTAGAAGTGTTACACCAGTGGGAGTCTTCCGAATAAAGAGACCGGAGTCATAAGAACTGGAAGTGAAACCAAAGTCAGTAAGTGTAGAGCTGAATTTGGAAAACCAAGTCCGAGGAGCTTGTTTGAGGCCATAGAGAGCACGACGAAGTCTACATACTTGATGAGGTGAATGAGTGTATCCAGGAGGAGGTTTCATATAAACTTTCTCAGTTATGTATCCATTGAGAAAAGCATTTTTGACATCCATTTGAAACATGTTCCAATTTCGGGCAGTAGTAACAACAATGATACTTCGAACAAAGGTGAGGCGAGCTACAAGTGCAAAAGTTTCTTCATAGTCGATTCCATATTCCTGTGTAAAACCCTTTGCAACCAGACAACTTTATATCGTTCCACAAACCCATCTGAATGAGTTTTGATTTTGAAAATCCACTTACAACCAATCAGAAATTTATTAGATGGAAGATCAACAAGATCCCATGTATATGCTTTTGTTAATGCCTGTAATTCATCTGTCATAGCTTTCTTCCAATGAGGGTTAGAACTAACTTCTCTATAGTTTTGGGGTTCATGATGAGACAAAATAGTAGAGAAACATTGATAATCACGAAGATGAAAAGGAAGATTACTTACACGAGTAGAACAACGAAGTGATGACTCTGGACAATCAGATAGTTGGTCTTCAGAAGATGTTGTTATGGTAGGATCAACAGAAGAAACAAACACATCAGGAGAAGCCGTAGTAGACGATGGTGAGGGTAATGGAGCAATGTCAGGAGGAAATAAATCAATAGTTGGGTCATTAAAAAATGAGAGTGAGGTAGGAGATGAGACATGAAATGAGGAAATAGAGGAAAACATTTTATGTTCCCAAAAGATGACATGATGAGAGATGCGCAATCGTTTAGAGATAGGGTCCCAACAACGATAGCCTTTGTGTTCTATTCCATACCCTAAGAAACAACAAAGACGAGCACGAGGTTCTAATTTATTGCGTTCATGAGGGTGAAGAAGAACAAAACAGGCACACCCAAACACTTTGAGCAGTTCATAAGATGGAGAGGTACTATAAAGACGCTCATAAGGGGATTAATTGTGAATAATAGGCATGGGAACACGATTGATGGTATAAACAGCCGTAAGAGCTGCTTCACTCCAAAAGCGTTCAGGACAAGAACTAGAAATGAGGAGAGTGCGAACAGTATTAAGAATATGTCTGTGTTTTCGCTCAACTCTTCCATTTTGTTGAGATGTGCCAGGACAAGAATATTGAGAAAGAATCCCATTTTGTCGAAGAAAATTTAAAAATTTGTTTCTTTATATTCCATAGCATTATCAGCTCTAAGTACTTTGATATTTTGAGAAAATTGGGTTTTAACCATTTGGGCAAAATCATAATAAATTTTGGGTAATTCAGATCTATGTTTCATGAGAAAAATCCATGTGAATCTTGAATAATCATCAATAAAAATGACAAAGTAAACACATCCCCCCATAGTAGGATTTGGAGATGGACCCCAAACATCAGAATGAATTAAGTCAAAAGGGGAGACAGAAGTAGAATCATTTTTATTAAAACATAAAGCAGGTTGTTTTCCCAATTGACAAGGCAAATAATTTACATTATCAGAAATAGAAACAGATCCTAATTTACCAGAAGATGCTAAGGGGCGAAGACGTCCTATAGACGTATGGCCTAGACGAGCATGCCATAGGTTGATAGGAGTAGTAGAAGCAGCATCGGAAGTATGAGGAGAATTGGGTAGATGAAGGTTTATAAGTTCAAATAATCGTCCAAGAGGAAAAAGTAATAGTAAGACCAAGTTCACATAATTGACCAACAGAGATAAGATTTAGAGTAAGGTTGAGAATATGAAAGGTGTCAGAAAGTGATATAGAAGATGTGGAAACTTTTCCTACAACATTAACATGCATATGTGAACCATTGACAGTTTGAATTAAAGGTTTGGAGATGGAAGATTGTGTGGGAGAAAAGATGTGAGTATCATGAGTCATATGGTTACAACAAGCAGAATTAAAATACCATAAAGATTTACCTGATGTGAGAGACAAGGTAGTAGGAGGAGGATTACGAGATTGTGAGAGAACATGTTTAAGAAGACCTTCAAGTTCTTGAGTAGAGAAGGTAAATTTGTCGTGATTATCCTCAGAAACAGCAGCAGTGATAGATGAGTTACTATTTTTACCTGAAGCATGTTGAGAAGGATTCCGAGAGGGATTCCGTGAGGAATGCTGAGAGGGATTCCGAAAGCAATTTTTGTTAAAGTGTCTTGGACCCTTTTTGTGACAATATATACATACCTGAATAGGACATGTAAGAAGCTCATGATTAGGGTTGTGACAGTAGGTGCAGTCTTGATGTTTGAAGTCCTCTTTAGAACCTTCTTTAGGGCGATAAGAGGGGGTGGCAAGAACAGAATCTGTATGATGAACTTTGAAAACTCTCATCCGAGTTTCTTCAGAGCGAAGCTCGGTCACAGCAGTATCTAAGGATGGAAAAGGACTCCGATGGAGTAAGGAAGCCCGAACAGGTTCAAATCAATCATGGAGAGCCATGAGAAAAATAACAAGACGCTGGTGATTACGATAAGTTGCAAACATCTCAGCATCACTCTTGTTCGTCCAAGTTGGTTCAAAGAGAGCGAGTTGATCCCAAATAGTATGCATTTCAAAGAGAAATTGGTTAATGGTTTGATCAGCCCTTTGGCGTTTGGTATGAAGAGTTGTTAGAAGTTGATATTGGTTGGCCAAATCTGTTGTAGTGAAACGAGCTTCAAGAAATTCCCAAACTTCTTTGGCAGTGTCAAAACGCCCAAATTCACCATGGATGGAGGGTAAGGTGGTGTTACGGAACCAGGTAATAATTTGATGATGTTTACTCTCCCAGTCTTCAAGGCGGTCAGCAAATAAGGAGTGGTTTTCAGTGGTTTCTTAGATAGGTATAGAGATATCACCAGTTATGAAACGCCATAGCTTACGTCATTTCAAGAAACTTTTCATTGCTTGTGCCCAGGCTAGGTAGTTAGTATCATCAAGGGTGGTATAGATTGGTTTTGGGACATCATTTCGGTCCATTTTAACGAAATAGTGGAGGAAATATAAAGCAAATATATAGAAGCAGTACAAAGTAGATATCCTTAAAAATGAAAAGAGGAGTTAAAAACAAGCCTGAAATCGAGTTGAGGTGAGCCGGGTTGGAGTGAGCCGAGTTGAGGTGAGCCGGGTTTGAAGTGAGCCGAGTTGAGGTGAGCCTAGTTTGGAGTGAGTCGGGTTGAAGTGAGCCAGGTTTGGAGTGAGCCGGGTTTGGAGTGAGCCGGGTTTGGAGTGAGTCGGGTTGGCTGTGATGAAGAGAGCCAAAATTTTGATAGAAATTTTAGAGGTATATAAGAGGCTTTGATACCATGTGAAGAGTATAGAGAGATAAAAAGAAAGAATGATTTAATGTTGTATTGGTGTGTTTTAGAATGTACATAGAGAATCCTATTTATAGGGTTGTAACAAGTGTAGTACAAGTGAAATAGTAAGTATAGTACAAGTGAAATAGTACAAGTGTAGTACAAGTGTAGTACAAGTGAAATAATACAAGTGTAGTACAAGTGAAATAATACAAAGTGTAGTACACGTGAAGTATAAGTAAATTACAATATCAAATATAACTTAACAGATACATTAAAATTAGATCTATTTTAATTGTTTCATCTTTAGATTTTAATATTTTATCTATTTATTAAATAATTAATATCTTATCTTATGTTGTAATTTTTTTACTTGATTGTTATTCGCTTAAGGATATCAAAATCAAGAAACGATTAGTTATGATATTAGGTTAAAAAAAACATATTACATAGATTTAGAATTAAAAATTATTAAAAACTTACCACAAACACTAACACAATATATTTCTAAATAAACAAAAAGTAGAAAAATATGATTATAGTATTGTGGTTTTGAGCATTGTTCATTTAGTTATCTTAAAGAATTATTTCACACTTTATTTGTCAAAGTTGATATTTCAAGTTTCCAATGTGATATTTGTAAACTTACAAAAAGTTATCATACTTCATTTAAAGTTTCATAAAGTCACAATTTTTAATGGGTTGTATTGTTTTATAACGTTTACTTATTATTGTACCAACATGACATAGTTATATTTGATGAAATCTAAAAACAAAGTAAATTTGTTATTTTAAAAGTTTATAAAATAATTAAAATTCAATATAATATAAAGATTCATTTTTTTTTTGCAATCATAATAATGGTGTAGAGTAATAGTGAATTGAACTTCAACAGTATTTGGTAACATAAAGAATGACTCATCACACAACTTGCTCTAACATTCCACCACAAATAGATGAACGACACTTATTAGCAATGGTTTAAGTTTTATTAACCAAAGTTCATATGTCATTATCTAAAACACTCACTTTTGTAACATATTTAATCAATCTGATTTTTTTTAACATTATCAATTTTAAAACATTATTCCAAACGTTCACTAACGGAGTTGTTGACCCAATTTTCTTAAATTAAATCCCTCGTGTCTTTGATTGTGTGGTGTATGTACATTTACATAAACATCAACATACCAACTTAATTTCTCAAAGTATTGCAATGTGTTTTTGTTGAATATGGTATTCATAAAAAAGAGTATCGGTGTTATCATTTCTCATCATATTGATTATTTGTTATAATAGATGTTTTTTATGAAGATAGAATATATTTTTTAAAATCTTAATTTCAAGGGAAATATTATAAAGAAGTTCAAATTTAGATTATTATGAAAATGATAACCAAAACATGAGTAACTTAGATATAAGTGATATAACACTAGATTATAGTGTAGATGATTCATGACTAAAATGAACTAAGAAATAAATACATTAGATTTAAGTATTATGATATTGTATCAAAATATCAATGAAAACTTAATAATTGAATAAGTGATGAACAGCCAGGTGAATAAGTGAGTGCTCTTTAGCCTGGAACCAAGTCTCTGAATAATTAATGTAAACATATTTCAACAATCGCTTAATGAAGATGCTCTTAAGCCACATCGAAAATGGTTATCACAGTTTCATACGGGTATTCTTAAACCCACATATAAATCTGTACTTTCTAGTAAAATAAGATATCTCATGAACCATTACGAGTCAACTTCGTGGACTCCAAAAAACCATGGCAGGTGATATTTTGGTTGCTCAATGATATGTTATGTTGCTCTGCAAATGTCAACCTCGTAGATGTGTTTTTGAATATTTTTAAGACAAACTAATGATGGTGATTAAAGCCATATGTTGGGTTCAAATGTGATTAAAGAAGTTAAAATTGCCCATTGTCCATCGAAAACCCGTTTGCATTACATTAATTTTTTTCCATGTTCAAATGCACTTTCAGCGAAAATTTGGAGGAGTACGAAGAGAGGAAGTCATGGTTGCTCCTATTTTGTATGGATTTTTTCATCTGCTGAATCATGAAGTGAGTAAATTATTTCGGGACTCCTAAACATAATCAATGCAGAAGAGGCGTAGATTGCCCAGCTAAAAAAGAAGTTGAAGATCGTGACCTGTTTTTCATTGTTCTTGATTGTACTGTTGTATGTAATGCTTTACTGAAGCTGATTCAGGGTTGGGGACGTTGAAAAAAATTCTAACTTATTGGGATTTTGTTTGTTGGGACATATTGGGTAGGAGTGTTTTGAAATATGATAGAGCCCTATGTTGTAATCACATTTCAAGTAATAGAATGCAATGAACACCCTATTTTGATCAAGTCTTTTGTTGATCAGTTTAGACGTAGTTTGATCAAGCAAGCAATACAAAACTGAAATTCAACACAAGGCCATAATATGAACAATAGCCATAGTTTGAACGCCCTGTTACAAGAAATAGTTTAAACAATAACCATTGTTTGAACACTCTGTTGCAATACTGAAAACTGAAATTGAAGCCCTTTTCATTATAGCAAATTAAAATTGAAACAGAGACGATAAAATGGAATCCAGTATTAAAAATTGAAATTGAACAGAACAGAACACCCTGTTTCATGAATCATTAAACAATTGCAATGTTGTTTACATTCAAAATGCACTTCCTATTTCAAACTAAAATACACAATCCAGTTACCAAGTATCCAAATACACAAAATAGCTTTCAAAACATTTCTTCAAAATACAGTTTGAATCAATTGCTGCACAGCTTAGTCTCTCCTTCCTTGTTACATTAGTGTGTCCTTTGAAGCTTTTTGGGGCTTACGACATCCTGCCTAATCCTTTTTGAGGTGGTTTTCTTTCTTTTTCCAATGGAGGATGATAGAACCAAAACTTCCTTATTGTTCCTGTAAGCATTCGTCAAACTCCAAAGCTCAATTTGTTTTTGCATTTTTGTATATTTATTCTAGATACGCACGTCATACGTACAATCTATCTGTGTCTGTTAGATCTCTTTTTGCCGCTGTTTTCTTATTGAATTTTGTGGGTGATATTGATTATTGGGGATTTGATTTTCTTTCTTATTCTTACTTCGATGGGGGTGAGGGATTGAAACAATTCAGTGCCTACAGTTTTGAATGACTAAAGTTGAAAAAAAAAAAGATGTGTGGAAGCAAAATGCTAATTCTGACCCATGGAAAAATAGTTGTATTTGATTTTTTTTCCCTTCTTTTTTTAATTGAAGATTTTCTATTTTTTAATTTATGCTTTATCTCAAGAAGTGCAGTGTGCACCATGGATCATTGAGAAGGAAGAAGGTTAGGTTTGAATTTGTCCAACCTCAACAGAAGGCACTTTATTGATAGGAATGGAAGCTTTTGAAATTTTGGACATTTATTTGTTTGGTTTGACTTTTGGGGGGAAATAAAAGGGAATCAAGTCTTTTTGTTGATATAAATGTAATATGTTTTGCTTGTTTATAAATTATTTCTCTCTCTCCCATGTTTCTTTGATCATTTGAAACATTATAATTATTTTTTAATTTCTCTTTTATTTAGACAAGTATTGAGTTCTTCGTTATTTATATATTTTTATTCTATAATTTTTTAATTGAGTTTTATTAATATTGTAATTTAAAAAAATAATCAATTAATTTAAAAATTTTAAAAATTGAGTTTTTTTTAAAAGTAAAATAAAAATTAAATATTTTATTAATAAAAAAAATTAAAAAAATGGAAAAAACAACATTCCCTTCCCCAACACTTACCTCTCTTGTCTTTCTCTCTTCCTCTCTCATTCACTCTTCCTCTCGCTTTCTGTACCATTTCTCTTTCTCTCTTTTGATTTTATTTTTTATTAATAAAGTAATGATAGACGAGTAAGGGTCAAAGTGAGAGAAATAATTAAAGAGACAAAGAGAGAGAGGGAGAGGATAGATGTTGTTTTTTTATTAATAAAATATATAATTTTTATTTTATTTTTAAATTTTTTTAAATTAATTAATCATATTTTTATATTATAAAACTAATAAAAACTCAATGTATAAATTACATATTTACAAAACCAAAATTATTACTTACTCTGTTAAAATTGACAAACAATTTTAACATCATTTTAATTTTATTTTTTTAACCAAACATAATAAAACAATACTAATATTATTTTCATCAAATTCAATTTCATTCTCATTTATATTTTTATTTCTTGAATCATATTAAGGTAATTTTTTATTCTAAATATTTATGGAATGTCTACTTTACATCTCATGATCCATTTGTTTTAGGACTACTTAGTTTGTTTACTATTAATTTTGAACACAAATGAAATTTAGGTGTTTGTATCTCTCTAGTGTGTTCACGACTTCACGATCATCTGTTACTAATTATGTCAAATTATTCTGAGTTTATTTCTGTAATTTCTGTTCTCATCTTTTCTGTACAAAAAATACTTCTATGTATACTAATGGAAAGGAATATAAATTCTAACCCTAACAGCTGTTTTACTTTCCTAATTTCTGATTCACTAACCATATTGTCTGTCATTTCCTAACTCCATTAACTTTATTGTTTGCCACTTTCACTGCACACGCCAACACTCCTCCTCAAGTTGGTGCATATATGTCTCTTATACCCAACTTGTCAAGTGTGTTGTAAAAGTTCCTTGCAGACACAGATTTTGTGAGTATATCAGCCAATTGATCTTCTGATTTAACAAATGGAAGCTTAATAATCTTTTCTTCAAGATTCTGTTTGATGAAGTTCCGATCCACTTCAACGTGCTTCGTGCGATCATGTTGAACTGGATTGTGAGAGATGGCAATGGCTGCTTTGTTATCACAAAATAAATTCATTTCAAAGTTAGGAGCAAGACCAATCTCAGTTAGAAGTTTTTTCAACCAAAGGAGCTCACATATTCCCTCGATCATTCCTCGAAATTCAGCTTCAGCACTGGATAAGGCAAATACCTTTTGCTTCTTGCTCCTCCATGTAACAAGATTGCCCCCCACAAAAGTAAAGTACCCAGCAGTAGATTTCCTATCCTTCATATTCCCTGCCCAGTCTGAATCTGTATATCCAAGGACTTCCAATTGACCATTCTTTGAGAACATAAGTCCTTTGCCAGGGGATGATTTTAAGTAACGAAGTATTCGCATGACCGCATCCATATGGTCTTCACTTGGGCAGTGCATGGACTGACTCACGACACTCACAGCATAAGCAATATCAGGTCGAGTATGAGATAAATATACGAGTTTACCTACTAACCGTTGATATCTCTGTTTATCTGTTGGTACTTGGTCCACATATTCTCTGAGTTTATGATTTTGAACCATTGGAATATCGACAGGTTTACAATCTAGTAGTCCTGCCTCTGCCAGTAGGTCCAGAGTATATTTCCTTTGGGAAAGACATATGCCTTGTTTTGATCTTGTTACCTCAATACCTAAGAAGTACTTGAGCCCTCCCAAATTCTTCATTTCAAACTCATTTGACAGTTGTTCTTGAAGCTTAGAGATTTCTTCTTTATCATCCCCTGTAATGATCATGTCGTCTACATAGACTATAAAGGGCTGTTATCTTCCCTAATCGATGTTTTAGGAAAAAAGTATGATCAGATTTACTTTGTTGGAACCCATATTTCTTCATTGCTGAACTCAACCTACCAAACCATGCTCTAGGTGATTGTTTTAGTCCATACAATGCTCGTTGTAATCTACATGCAGTTGCTTTTCCTGATGTAACAGTATATCCTGGTGGGATATCCATGTAAATCTCTTCCTCAAGATCACCATGAAGGAAGGCATTTTTTACGTCAAGTTGGTGCAATGGCCAATCTAAATTTGTCGCAAGAGATAACAAGACTCTAACGGTTTTTAGTTTAGCCACATGTGAGAAGGTTTCTTGATAATATATCTCGTGTTTCTGTGTATATCATTTTGCTACAAGTCTCACCTTGTATTGATCAACTAACCCATCTGCTTTATACTTAATGGAGAAAATCCACTTGCATCCTACCATCTTCCTTCCTTGAGGTAACTCGCTTAACACCCATGTGTTATTCTTCTGCAATGCCTCAAATTCCTCTTTTATAGCTTGAGCCCATTTTGGATCAGATAAGGCTTCTTCAATGCTACTTGGAATTTGACACGAGGATAGTGTTTGTGTAAATGCCCTGATAGGTTCTGATAACCTTTGAGTAGATACATAATTTGCTATTGGATACTTGGATTGTCGTTCTTCTCTTTCTGGGGAGTATCGATTTGGAGGTTTGCCTCGATTGTGTCTAAAAGGTAAAACATAACCAACAGATGTATCTATAGCATTAGTTTGTAATGGTGTGATAGGATAGCTTACCTCAGGAGTATTCTCAGCAGGAAGATCATTAGGTACTAGGGAGTGGAGGGGTACATCAACCACTTCATCTTCTGGAGATTCAATTACTACTTCAGCTTCAGTTCTTGGAAGTTCAAGCTCGGGTCTAGATACTGGCTCCTCCATATGATTGGCATGATCCGAGTATGTTGGACTAGTGTCTAATATTTCAACATCAAGCCAATTTCGTTCTTCATCATAACTCTCCTCCTGAAGAGTGGAATTGGATACCGGTGATGGGAAAAAACATTCTGATTCGAGGAAAGTGACATCCATGGTAATATAGGTTCTTTTAGTAATTGGATCATAGCATCGATAACCCTTTTTTTGTACGCCATATCCCAAGAACACATAGCGGACAACACATGGATCCAACTTAGTTCGTTAATTTTTATGGAGGTGGACAAAAGCAACACATCCAAAAATTCGGGGCGGAAGCATCAAAATAGTAGGCAAGGGAAGATGATCAGATAACACCTTTAATGGAGTCTGAAATTGTAAGGTTTTTATGGGCATACGATTCAGTAGATACACCGATGTAGTAATAGCATCACTCCAGTATTTATTAGGCATATGTGCACCGATTAGTAAGGCCCGAGCCGTTTCTAAAATATACCGATTCTTCCTCTCCGTAGTCCCATTTTGTTGTGGGGTTTGTGAACACGAGGTTTCATGGAGAATACCATGGTTGTCCAAGTATGTCCAAAATTGTTGATTAACATACTCCCCTCCATTATCAAACCTAAGTATCTTAATTTTTTCAGAAAATTGTGTCTGAACCATGGTGTGAAACAAGTGAAATGTAGCAAATACTTCATCTTTATGTTTGAGAAGGTAAAGCCATGTCATTCTTGTACAATAATCAACAAAAATAACAAACCAACGATGACCCGATGACGTAATGACCGGGGAAGTTCCCCAAACATCAGAACGTACTAAAGCAAAAAGAGTTACACTTTTATTCATGCTCATAGGATAAGACGCCCTATGACTTTTTGCTAGGATACAAGTATCACATTTGAAATCTGAATGTGTGATATTTGAAAATAAACTGGGGAGTAGGTGCTTTAAATACCCGAATGATGGATGCCCAAATCTACGATGACATAGCCAAATCTGTCGTTCCTTGTTACCAACAATGTTTTGCATATGATTGGCTCTTCCTGAATTGAGGTCATCCACATAATATAGCCCTCATCTCCTAGTACCACGCCCAATGATCTCCTTGGTGAGAATATCCTGTAGAAGGCAAAAAGTAGAATACATCAGTACTACACGGTTAAGATCTGAAGTGACCTGACTTACAGACATTAGTCGGTTTGACAGAGAGGGTACAAGTAAAGTATTAGATAATGATAATGAAGGAGATAAGGTCACTGTTCCAGCTCCTGTAACTGGATAAGTGACCCCATTTGCATTGGCAACACGACTCCATCTTGGCTGGGTTGTTTTGGAGAGATCGTTTGGGTCAAATGTCATATGATCTGTGGCTCCAGAGTCCAGAATCCAATCCTACTTATCACTACGAGTAGAGATGTGAAATGCTTTACTTGAAATACCTGGATCCTGGGAAGATTCGGCCTGAGAAGTAAGGGATAGTGAGGCATTATTGGTAGCCACAACGGCTCGCTCAATGGTGTCCCGTTTCTTTCGTGCTTGAAGATCATTCCACCATTCTGGATACCCATGTAGTTTGAAGCAGTTTTCACGGGCGTGCTTGGAGTTTCCGCAATGGCCACATTTCATGTCAAGAGATGGTGGATTTTCCCGTGGATTTCTTGCTACCCAAGGAAGTTCCTGTTTTTGGTGGTATAAGATTATAGTGTCCCTTGACCCCTTTAAAAGCCATAACTGCTCCGGGTGTCGTATCTACACCTGTGATCATCACGGTCTGCCTGACCTCTTCCCTATGGACGAATCCATAGGCTTGTTCCACCGTAGGGAATGGTTTGATCTGAAGCACATCACTTCGAGTTTTATCCAATCTATCATCAAGTCCATCGAGGAAGGTATACACTCGATCTTCCTGTACGATGGATTTGTATTTTTGTATATCAATCGCACACTCCATTGGATTAGGACGACGGAAATCAATTTCACGCCACAACCCTTGAAGGTCATTGTAGTATTTTTCAATGGATCCACCCGCTTGCTTCGTACGAGTAACTTGACGGCGAAGATCATACACTTGAGACGTGTCTGTCCCATCATAGTAAGTGGTAGCCACCGAATCCCAAACCTGTTTTGCAGTTGGGAATCAGATAAAATTTGAAATTAAGTAGGGGTCCATCGAATTGATCAACCATCCTTTGACAATGACATTTTCAGTACGCCATCTCCTAAATGAGGGGTCGGTTTCAACAGGTTGAGGAAAGTCCCCATTAATATATCCAGTTTATCTTTGCCAGAGATATACATCTCCACCACCTGGGACCATAAGGCATAGTTGGATCCTCCCAACTTGATACTAATGGGAGCAGTCGACGCTTCAGTTGACGGAGGTTGTGAGCTGATCTGAGCTCTAGTTAAAACTTCTGTCATTTTTGCCGTCAAATCTTCCAATATGAAATTGGTAGTTAAATCTCTAGATTCTACCATGAAATCTAATTTTTTTTTCCTTTCTTTTTTCCTTTTTTTTATTACAAAAATGCCACTATATAAATGAAAAAAAACACAACTCGTAACCTAACCCTAATTTCTCTCGCAAGCGGCGTCTTTTCTCTCCCTGTGCGTTGAGCAGTTTCCTCGCACAGCCCTAGAGTGGCGTCCTTCTACAACCGAGCGTGAATTTCTTCTACACGTGAGCAGCGCCCGTCTTCTGCAACGAGCAGCTAGGTCAAGATGGCCGAACCTTAGCCGGCTACAAATCTAGACAAAGTTAACCTTCCACTTGGTCCTCCGTCTCTGAAAAAAACCCTCACTGACCAGCGAGGAGTTAGCAACTCCAGTGAAGTTGATTCGTTTTGTTGTTGTTGTTGTTCAAGCTATATCTTACACTATCTGATTTGTTGTTGTTCGAGCTATATCTTGCACCGTCTGATCTGTTGTTGTTCGAGCTATATCTTGCACTGTCTGATTTGTTGTTGTTTGAGCTATATCTTGCACTGTCTGATTTTTCCCTTCCTGTTTTTTCCTTCTTCTTTTTTGGGTTTCAAATGTTGCAGAGAAACAGACACCTAATTTAGGTCAGCAATCGTTTCCATCTTTTCTTGTTTTTTTTCCAGGGAGGGAGGTAGATTGAAGATGGTCGCAATCGCACCCTTGTTGATTATAATATTCAACAGAATCAACTTTACACGCACAGAGACACTCGAACTTGAATTAAAACTAAGAACCTTGAACTTCAAAAAGATATGGAGAATCTGCAGAGACAGTTTCGTAAAGTGTTGGCACACAAACACCCATCTGCTTGGACTAGTGGATGGAAGAAGCTGAGCAAATTGGTTAGTAAAAATTTACAATTAAAAAAATTAATTAATTATTTTATTTTAAATATTATTCAATTAAACATAGTATAAATTAAACTATTTTTATTGAATCCCTTTGTATAGAATTGAGTGTCATTTTTATTATTATAATTTTAAAAAAGTTATTTTTTATAATTTTTTAAAGATATTTCTAAAAGTTTAGACATTGAGAACTAGTTTTTTTTAAATAGTTCTTAAAAGTATTAGTCAAATAACTTATTATTTTTTAAATTATGTGTTCTAACATTTACAACATATTTTAAAATAGTAATTTTTTATGTTATAAATTATGATACAATTATAATAAGTGTGTCAGATAATTATTGAATAAAAATATATTGTTTTACCTTAAGTTCATATGATTTTACTAAAAAACCTTAACTCAAATATTTCATTTAGTTTGATGTTATTCAAGCTAAATATTTTTGAAATTTTATTTTTAATATAATGATATTGTTATAATTATTTTTTTTGTTACCATAACAAATGAATTTTTTTTTATAAATTCTTAAAATTTGTAATTAAAAAATAATATAATCATATGTTTCTATTAAAGAAAAGATTCTATGCAACCATTTTACATTTAAATTTATTTCAATAAAAATTTTATATTGAAAATCATTTAATTAGATATTTTTCAAATTTAACTATAAATAATTAAATATATTTAATATTAAATTTCAATCAATTAAATTCAATTAAATACTATTGAAATATTATTTTTATTGTAATAGATTTTTGATATATTTCAATAATAAAAATAAGTGTAATGGGTTGGTTTGTTCTAATAAATTCGTTTAGATACTAACTTGGTAAACTTTTAAACAATACTATATATAAGTATCATGAGTTATAAAAATAATACATTAAAAATTCATTGCTATTGTTACGTTAGTTTTCACTATTTTTTTTCATGTTAAATGATCAATGATTATATAAGGGCAGTTGAAATCATTTTACTTGTTATTTTTCTTCCCGCCACTCATCTGATCTAAAAATACACTTTTATTATCAACTTTATTTCTACAACTCCTCTCAAGCAGCCCCTGACTTTTGGAAGGTGATTTATTTTTTCAAATAGAATGAGATATAAAAAGAGAGAGATTAGACAGACATAACTTGTTCATTCTCTTTGCCTAGGTTTCTCAATGAAAATTGAACTTTTTTGTTGTTGGATAAGAGCCATTCTATTTGCAAAAATAAGATGAAGAATAACAAACATAGATGAAAATCTCATTGATAAACTAAATAATGGACAAAAAATCACGAACTCATTTTCTTTGAAAGATTGTTTTAAGAGAATAGAGAAGAAACGAGGTAAAATGGTGGAATAAAAAATGAGAAAGTGGAGTTTGTTTTGGGTTATAAACCTTTTCTTAAATTTTATATTTTAAATATTAATTTTTATTAAATATTTAAATTACTTTCCAATAAAATGAGATAGAATTTATAGCTTAAAAAAGAAGAAGTTGAAAATATAAAAGAAACATAAGTAATAATAATAATAGTAGTAGAAGAAGTACCCTATTATATACACGCTACGCGAGGAGTGAGACTATACTTCCGATCAACCGAGCGAAATGAACGAAGAGCAGCGATCTCTCTTACATAGCTCCTCGTCTCGTTTCCCGCCACCCCAAGGAGTGAAGCTATCATACGGTACGGCCGGGTTCAGAGCAGATGCTGAGCTTCTTCAATCAACGGTTTACAGAGTGGGGATCTTAGCGGCACTGAGGGCATTGAAGACCCAATCCGTGATCGGACTGATGATCACGGCTTCACACAATAAAGTCTCCGATAATGGAATCAAAATCGCCGACCCGAATGGCGGGATGCTTTCTCAGGATTGGGAGCCCTTTGCTGATGCTTTGGCAAATGCCGCAACTCCAGAGCATCTACTTCAGTTGGTTGCCCAATTCGTTGAAGACCAAATTATTAAATTGGATGGAACGACGTCGGTCCAGATACTCGTGGCCAGAGATACCAGGCCTAGTGGTCCTTTGTTGCTTGAGGCTGCAAAGATTGTAAACTCTTATCCTTTAAATCGCTTTCAAAAACTGTTTCTAGTTTTTATTATTCAAGTATTTTGTTTTTACTAGTTTCTGAACTTATAAGATACATGTTAGAGCTGAATAGATCAGCATAAATGTTGTGGATATACAAAAGACAATTTCACTATCTGCTTCGTGTTTGTGAGGGTATGAGTATCTATATAGTTGTCATTATTATTTCTTGATTTGGTGAAGGGAGTTGTTTCCATTATTGGAGCAGTTGCTGTAGACATGGGGATTTTAACAACGCCACAGTTGCATTGGATGGTTCTTGCTCGGAATAGTGGCTTAAAAGCTTCAGAATCTGGTTACTTGGAACAGATTTCGAGCTCGTTTAGGTTGGTGAATGTAATTGCTCATTTTATACGGAATCATATCCAGTGTGTAATTGTAAATGGTTAATGTTCCGAGGACTTTTGTTTTAATGATTGGCGTTAGGTGCTTGATTGATTTGATTCCAGGAGAGGATAAGAACAATGGAGGAAATGACTACTTGGTTGTAGATGGAGCAAATGGTGTGGGTGGAGAAAAGCTACTAGTGTTGAAGGAAATGTTAAAATTGAATGGTTTAGTTATTGAGGTTCGGAACTCTGGAAAAGAGGGAGGCATACTTAATGAAGGTGTTGGTGCTGATTTTGTTCAGAAAGAGAAGGTTGTCCCTCATGGCTTTGGTTCACATGACATTGGGATGAGGTCAGCCTTTACTAATTACTATCTTGCTTATCAATCATAGTTGACTATTATTTAATTGGCTTTCAAATGTTATAACATAATTATGTTTCTATTCCTAATAAAATAATGAATATAAAATATATTGTTTCCTTATCAAGTTAGGATGTTATTATTAAGTTTCTTAATTGAATTAGGGTTATTGGCTTATATATATTATATAAGATTCGACTCATAGGGTTGGTGATGAAGCCACAACCGACAAATCATGAATTATTCATGTAGAAGCCATCAGCCACTCTATGATCAAAGACCACTTCCATTTGTCTCTTTTTTTCTATTCCTTGGAGATTTATACCTATACATTGGGTTCTCTATTGATTTATTGGCAAAGCATTTGAAGATTAATTTGGACTTTGTTCAATTTATTTCAGTAACTTTTGTATTTGCTTCTTGCAAGATTCGATCATTATTCTTGCTTTGGTATTACCGTTTTGATTGAGAGCTATTTGGGTGTATTTGGGGATTTGATTTTGAGTGAATTTTAGATAATGATATTTGTATTCTCCATTTAATTATTAGTGAATTTTCTTCTGTGTGTCATCATCAGTGGAGTATGCTTTTTAAATTGAAAGGTCAAATTGCATAAATCTTTGTGTGTTATTTATTTTCTTATTGTCTATTATTTTGCCTTGATCTATTATTATTTATTTGTGTAATTCAAATTGGTTCCTGGCTTTTGCTTCCACATTTGTCAATTTATAACCGTCACAAACGTGTGATACATGATTTTTGTTTCTCAAGTTAGTAGATGCCTTGCAATTTTTGGGCCATTTAAAGCTTATTCCATTTGCTTTGGTGTCAAACCTAGTCAGCTTGGGCGATGTAGTTATAATAATTTTTGTCATTAAATTATATATTTTTGACGTAAAGCATAAACCTTGAATGATGAGGATGGGTACTAACTGCATGGGGAGTTCTAGCATTTCAGGTGTGCTAGCTTGGATGGAGATGCTGACCGGCTTTTATACTTCATTGTCTCATCGAATGATAGCAGTCAGATAACTCTCGTTGATGGGGACAAGATATTGTCATTATTTGCTGTATTTATCAAGGAGCAGCTAAGCATTTTGAATAAGGAAGCAGTTGTTGGTACAAGTAAGGATTATCATTGCCATATTGGTGTTGTTCAAACAGCTTATGCAAATGGAGCATCAACAGACTATCTGAAACAGTTGGGCCTCAAAGTGGTGTTTACCCCAACTGGAGTAAAATACCTCCACCAGAAAGCAGCTCAGTATGATATTGGGATCTATTTCGAAGCCAATGGTCATGGCACCATTTTATTTTCAGAAAACTTCTTAAGCTGGCTGGAAGCTAGGAATAATGAGCTTTGTTCTGTAGCTGAAGGTTATACTTGATAAAGCTGTCATCTATTAAGATTTTATCAACATAGTCTAGTACATAATTTGCGGTTTTTTGTTGTTGCAGGTTCTGAACAACAGAAGGCTGCTTTAAGACTGTTGGCAATCAGTAAGTTGATCAACCAGGCTGTTGGAGATGCTTTGAGTGGGATGCTTTTGGTGGAGGCTATTTTGCGACACATGAGATGGTCAATAAATAGATGGAATGATCTCTATCATGATCTACCTAGTAGGCAGCTTAAGGTTTGCGCCCTCGAGATTAGATATGGTGACAGTCTTCTTGTCATAGTTGATAGCATTTGCATTATATTAGTAATTGTTTGCCAAATTCCTCTTCTCATCTCCCTCTTCTCTTGGGTTGACCATATGTTTCTTGCTTAAACTAGGTAATAACTTGTAAGAACTTATGTCAACTTGCTTGTGTTAAGATAGACAACTTGATATATGGAAGAAATTTCCCATTGTATTTGAGTTTGTTCACTTTGGGTTACCTGATTGTATATATAAAGGGAATAGATTTTCAGAACTAAAATGTTTTTATCTTCCAATTCAACTGTCATGGATACGACTTTATGTTCCGGAACTAAAATGTCCATATCATCCAATATGGTAGAGTTTGTATAATCGTGTATATTGTACTATAGCTTGTATATCCAAGACTCCAAGTCACAATGGAGTTCGTTTTTCAGCTTTATTATTTATAATTTAAGTTTGACTTTTGCTTTCCTTTGTAAATCACTATGCTATTGCTTATTTACCAGGTTAAGGTTGTGGACCGAACTGCTATTATTACTGCAAATGCAGAAACGGAAGTTCAAACACCCCGTGGCCTCCAAGATGCCATTAATGCTGAAACTGGTATGGGGCATAGCTTGTCTTCTTGAAACCATCATATCTCACCTCATTTTTTTTCTTCATATGATGTCCATATTGGTTATTGGCTGATCAGTTTTGGGGAGGTAGGAGAAAAATTTCTATGCAGCTATTATATATATATGAATACCAAGAACTAGGCAGTCTGTTGAGCTGCAAAAGCAATCGCAATGTTTAAGAATGTGTTTGTTCTTATTGAATTGCAGCTAAATATCCTAATGGACGATGCTTCGTAAGGCCATCAGGCACCGAAGATGTTGTACGTGTATATGCAGAAGCCTCCACACAAAATGCAGCAGATAGCCTGGCAAATTCTGTGGCGAAACTGGTGGATCAGTTCCTTGGGATTGGCAGCTCGTGAAATTCGTCACTTCATTTACTGAAACTAACGGAGATCTGGCAGATGTAGAAGAGGATATTTGCCTGAGTGAATTGAGGTTAGCTCGGGGTGAAATGAGGGACCTCGCTTAAAGATATGATAATTTTATCTGTTTGTACTAATCTTTAAGGGTAAACAACGAAGTTGTATTGAAGAACAGATTTTGTTATGTTGGCTCTGTATGAATCATAGTATTTACTTTCTTGGACAACGTTTTCCATAAAATCTCGATTTAGTTATGGCCTAAGATACAGAGCTTTAATAGTATGTTTGGCTTTTCCTTGAAATTAAACCTCTCTCTAATTGTAGAATCGTTTATTATTATTATTATAAAGGGGAAAGAGTCATGAATAGAAAAAGAATTTTTTTGTTTTTTTATTACAAAAGGGTCATGAAATAATAAAAAGTAAAAACAATGATTAAAATGAGTAAAAACAGAGATTAAAATTAAAAAAATGAGATTAAATCAGAAAAATAAGAACAAATTAAAGTGTTTATTGTTATTGAATAGTAAAAATAATGATTAAAATGATAAAACTAGTTTTTATTATTGAATTTATGTACAAGGATATGTTTAATTAAAAAAATGCCTTGAAATTGATTTTTTTTTTCCATTGTTTCTGGTTTATACATAATTCAAGCTCTTTTCCATTTTTGGGTCTCATACAAAATTATGATTCGTCATTTTTTTTTCTGGGGCACATTGCAGAAAAAGTATCCAGGACCTGTTCTCCTTAACCTAGGGAACGATGAGAAAATGAAGGAATCAGGTTTCATTGTTCCTCAAGATATCCCTAATCACAGTTGGCTAAAGCGAGGAATAGATGCTCCACCAAATCGATATGGTATTAGTCCGGGAAGACATTGGGATGGAGTGGATCATAGTAATGGTCAGTTCACTTCTCTCATCTGCAATTAGATGCTTCTATTTTACACTGTTATAAATGTATCTGTTCTGTATCCAGTCCGGTGACCCTTCTCATAATTTGTTTCTTGTGTCTAATTATGCGGCATTTCTGGTCAAAAGGACAAATGAAAAATATGTCTAGATATCTAACATATTTTATTAATATCGGCAGTTGTATATGTTCAAAAGGACAAATGACAAGCAAGCCACACAAAGGGAAGCTTATCTTTGGTCTGTTGCGGATATGTAACTATTAAGTGTATTGATATGCCACACAAACGAAGGTTTTAGTTTTATAATTATTAAATATATTAAGTTATAATTTTTTTTAAAATGTATTTTAGTTTTGTAATTTATGATTGATGTATTATTAGTTTCATTATTAAGAAAAGTTAATACTTGTAGTTTTATAATCTATATAAATGAACACTTTGACTCCATTAAATCAAGAGTTAAGATTGAGTACTTATATGGCATATTTGATGCATCATATTTCATAGGTCAAGTATATTAGTATTGGGTTGAATTATATTAAATTGTATTATAATTAATTTATATAGTGTTTAGTAATAATTATATAATATAATTTGATAAAATTGATTATATATATTTTAATAAAATTTGAATATACCTTGAGATAAAACTTCTGAAAACAGGTGGCATGGTGTCTTTGGATTAGTACTTTTATTGGGTTTCCTTAAAATCAAATATAAAATGAATATATTTAGTGACTTGGAACTACAACAACTGCTAATTCTCTAGCTTATTCAGCTTGTATCTGTGTGAAGAGATTTTTTATTTTTGTTTTAAAAAAAAGGTAGAATAGGAAAGAACTGCCTAAGAGAAAAGTTTCATCATCTATGACAATTTATAGAAATCTCCTGTATGTAGATTGTAACATGTTAGACATTCATTTGAACTCCCGAGTCATATGTTTGCCCGGGCTTCCAGTCTTGTGGTATGTTGTTCACCGGAACAACCCATGTCTCTTCATCATCATCACTGAATAACATCCGTATTTGCAAAGGTCCACTTGGGGGGGAGGTAGTCGTCCATACAGCTCCATGACTCCTATCCAAAAGCTTGCACGCAAAGTTTTGAGTCTGCAAAGAAATAAATAAATTTTCTCGAATAAGATAATAATTTTAAAATGATGTTATAAATTAATATGAATAATAACCAGATTATAATACCCTTATGAAAAGTCAAGTTTATCACCAATAAAAATGCATATTCTATACCTCACAAAGCAGTGCAGCTGTAATATCCTTCTTCCCTTGTTGATACCAAACAACAAAAGCCAAGTAATTTGGGTTGCCGCTGCTCTCATCAATTTTGAAGGTAATGTTCTTATTTGGGTAGCTGCAAGCAACACTGTTTGGACACACACAGAGTTCCAAGTTTTAGTTCCTAGATAGCATCACACTTAGTTTAATATCAATAGAAGCCAAATTTAGTAGATGCATGCCGAAATACAGGATTTAGGCACTCAATTTTATTTATATTTTGAGTTGCAGAAAAGTAGAGGAAGAAATTGAGATAGTGTTCTAATTCTTACCGTCTGTATTCAATATCAACCACACCAAGGGAAAATAGGTTGGTGGCTGCATCTGTGGTTTGGGCCATCTTAGCAAAGGCTCGTCTGCTCAAAATAAAGTCTGTTCGATCACTTGAGCCTTGATCTGTTATTACAACTGTCACTCCTTTATCCGAGCAATAGGCACTGTTGGTGCACCTCGCCTAATGAACAAAGATCATAATTAGTGAATATTATAAGTACATGGTTGCCTTCATGAGTTTGGATTGAAGAGGATTAACGTAGCTAAATAAGTTTTAAGTTGTTATATTTCATATGTCTTCATATATGTATGAAATATGGCATGCATGCCCTTATATATGCCCACCTGGTAGCAAGCCCCACATCCAACACCATTTCGATAGAGTTCTGATGCTGCTGAAACATCGCCCCCATTGATTGTTGCTCCAAAAGAACCAAAACCACACGAGCCTTCTGTTTTCAATGAAAAATGATAGCTTAGCATGGATATTTTATGATATTTAGAACATTAAAATAAGCAATTCTTTATCTTTTATTCATTCTCTTACTATCAGTTCCTTGCTCATCGGAGTTTGGGTAGTAAGCTGCCCGAGATCGAATGAAACAGTCGCTGCATGTGGAAGTTTTTGCCTGAAGAGCTCGCAGTGCAAGAAAAATTGCATAAAGGAAAAGAGCAGAGCGAAGAAAGGGTGCCATTTTATGTGACAAAGTGAGCAAAGGTGATGGAAAAATCTGAAAGATAAGGTGTTATTAGTTGAATGATAATATGAGAAGATATGTAGTATTTATAGGAAACTAAACAGCCGAGTTTTGATTTATTTGGTAGGTACACTTTTCAACTTTGACATTCTTTTTGAAGGGTGAAATGTTGTTAGGATTAGTTGCCTGCTACCTTCTTACACTATTTTTAGAATATTGAGGGAAACTTACATCTGACTTTTCCAATGTAACAGTAATATTTCCTTTTTAATTCTTCTATATTAATTTAATAAGGAAGTCAAAACTTCAACCTTATTAGAAGTTTTATCTTCGTGCACATGTCAAAGGCATACTGTGGATAAGTTTACCTGCTAAGAAAAATACAAAAATAAAACATTTGAAATTTATAATAATAAAAATATTACATTAATAATATTAAATGAGGTTCAATAAGACGATATTCAATATTAAATGAATATAAATAACTATAGTTTAATAATATATCATATTTTTATTAATAATACAAATATATGAAATGTATAAATACATAAGATATATTATTTTTGTATTTATAAATTTTAAAGATGTTATTTTTATTATTTTTTTTAAATATTTTACCGTCAAAACTTGGGAAGATTATCAATTTGTTTTTTATTTGACCATGACATTTAATTTGATCCGATTCACCTAACAGGAGAAAGAGGAAATATATATAATATTTATAGGAATGCTAGTGTATAGTGAGCACCGGTGTACCATGGCAAAAATGACTTGAAAATTTTAGAATTGTTGGTTTCAATTTTAGAGTTAATTTTCACAAGTTAGGGTAACAAATAGTCTCTTTTTTTTATTTTAAAAAAATTGCTTCGAATCTTATTGTTTAAAACTTTATTTGTCAAATACACTTGAAAAAAGAAAAAAAGATAGCTATAAGTATACTGTTATGTCATTATGTTGTCACTACTTTTTTTATTAAATAACTAATAGATTAAATTACTCACAAAAATAACTAATAGATTTAAGTATTTGAATTAAAATAACTAAAAGAAAACTAGACATAATCACATAAATACTCTAGCTATTTGTTATAGTTAGTGGATTTTTGCAATGACCCACCATATATAGATATATGCATGTTCATTTTGAATGAGAAAAAAAGTAGTGAATTTTCTAGGAATGTGAAGGGAGAGTTAGGTGGTTTTGCACTCAATTAAGCATCTTATGTTAGGCATCTCGAGTCTTGATGTTCCCACCTACTTATTGGCTTTGATTTATTTATTTATTTGGTGCATGAAAGAAAGTACTTGCAAATTGCAATATCATCATAGTTATCATACGAAAATCATATCTCATTTTTGAAAACAGTACAAGTTGCTTTGAGTAAATGTCAAGCAAAACTAACGTTCTTCTTGCATCAGGGATTACGCATCTAAGAATTATGCATATCCATCACTGTTGAAGTGAAAAATTAGGGCATAATCCATGGTAAAATTATATACAGGTACAAAGCACAAATCTACTTTTAAGAAGTAGATGCCAATTTTTCTTCATACTTCTTTATGAAAAAAACTGAAAACTACTGTTGTTTTACTTATGATTTTAAATAAGACTTTATTGATGAACAATTGCTTACTATGTATTATGTTGAAATATATTTAGAAGCTGACTGGAAACTATTTGATATGGTAGGGCTTGAGAAGACCGGTAGATAGTAAGCGATGTAGACTGCCATGAAAGATATTCGAGACGGCCATAGCAGCCTATGACATGGATCCCATTTGGGGATTCCAACTAAATTTTATCCCATTATTCTAAAAGGGTCGCATTCAAAATGGTTGTAAGGCATTACATTGTGGAGATCCTTTTACAATATGTTTTTTTTTAGAGTTTGATGCATGTATTAATTGTATATACTATGTATATTACTGTTTGAGTCGACCTCCTCTGATATATATATATACTAAAACTCAGTTTTTTAGGGACACGTATATTTTAATATTTGTTTATAAGCATCAAATCTCTATTGCCTTATGCCCTGTATGTATATGTCTGTCTATATATATATATATATATATATATATATATATTTAAATCCAAGAAGCTATAGTGGGTATGGTACTTTTTTGTGGACCTGAAGCTCTAGTTGTGGACTGATTGTATTAAACTTTGTCCTCTATTAGCTAGATTTAATACGATACTGTAGGCTACGGTATCCCAAAATTAACTACACATCTCTATTCTGAAAATAATAATAATAATAAATTAACTACATGACCATTTAACTCATTTTTCATGAAGATGAAATACAAATACCTCCATTTAGATTTCATGAAATAAAAAAAAAATTAAAAGTTTAAAGAATAACAATCATATCCTTCTTATCACTATTTTAATTTTTTTATAAGGAGTTATTGGGAAAAAAATCAATAAAAGAAAACAAATTGAGAGAAAATTTTGTAATAAATAAGATAAAATTACCTATTTTATAAAGTTGAGAGATTTTTTTGTTACTTTTAAAAACTTGTGGGAGTTTTCTAATAATTTTCCATTTTCATAATTATATTAACGTGTAACTAATATAACATAACGCACCATATAATTTCTTGTTTATTAGCAGACTCATGCTACTCCAAAAAGTTAGCTGATAAGTGATGAGACTCATTCTTATAAAATTGTATAAAATCATATACAATCTATATAGAACCGTCAAATTGTGAGTCCAAAGATTCAACACGTGTTTTTTAATTCTCAAATGTGATTTTTTTATTTGTGTTTTGGTAACCATTTGTTATTATTATTATTATTATTATAATTAAGCATATAAAAACCCCAAATTTTTCATCTATATGAATTTGATCAAATCATAATCAAATTTAAAATTTTTAATTCAAAACCGATATGATAAAGTAATCAATAAGAAAAAATAATTAAATTTAAACATATCAGATTTTCTAATCAAATAAGATTGAATTGAATTTAAAATTTATTTATAAATTATTGTTATAATATATATATTTAAATTTAAATTTGTATATTTTTTATAATTATAGTTAAAAAAATTACTTAAATACTAAGTATGTTTTGAGACTTATTAAATTATTAGTTATTGATGTTTTTTTTGTCAACATCAAAAGGAGTGCATTTCTCATTGCTGTAATTTTACAAACAGAGAACAAACTTTAAGATCTCGAGCTATCACAAGATTTGATTGCTTTTAACTCTCCAATACTTAAGTTAATTCGAGTAACTGTGATAACGAATGAGATCAGAGTTTCACTTTGTGATATAGGGAGAAGAAGTAGGGATAGAGATGTATTATAGATTTAATTATGTATTTGCTTATAAACTTATTGTGTGAAATGTATAATATAAATATATATAAGAAAGAAGATTTATTTATGTCAATCGCTACTCATGGAGATGAACTTTAATTTAGAATCAGTGTTATCTTTCTTCGTAATTATCTCTTCTAAATAATTATGAATTATTTATCTTTTAAGTTATTTATCTAATAATTGTGTTCATATAGTAACTTATTACCAATCCGTGAATCATATTTAAAACTTATATGATATAATGAAAATTAAATAAATAATTAAAATTAATTTTTTAAGTAAATTAGAAATCTATTATTATAAAAACTCCCTAATCAAAAACACATAATAAGCACTAGCTCATTGAATTTTAAAATAACATGGGCATATATTTTTCTAATAAGTTTCAACAAAATAAAAAAAATTCAAAATAATATATGTATTAGATAAGTAATTTTCTTAAAAATATTTTTAGTTAATGTGATTAATTTTTTCAAATTTTAAAATAAAACATGAATAGTAAAATATGTTATTATTTAAAAATATGAGGATATTTTTGTCAAAAAATTATTTAGATTTGGTTTGAAATATTATATAGAGTATAGATATAGATTATAGAAATTTAAAATTTAAAATTTATTTTACAAATTAAAATAATAACTTAATGTAATTATAAGACGTAAAATATTTAAATATAATTTATTATAAAATAAAATAAAATATTTATTTATTTATGATCATAATAATAATAATAATTTTATCTTGATTAAATTATAATGGATTATAAAATTTGTTAATTTAAATTTGAATAAATTTTATTTTTTAAAAAAAATTAAATAATAAAATTCATTAATCCAATGCAATTTGAATATTATAATCTGAATTAGATTTATAATTTTAAATATATTAATTGAATTATTTGTTACTCACATCACCAATTAATCCATTAAAATTCAAATATTATAAATTAGATTTATAATTTTAAACATATTAATTAAATTATTTATTTTTTATTGTTACTATTTTGCATCAATTTTGTCCCCCCTTCCCTTTTTTTTCTTGTAGGACTAACCCACAACTATCAATGAAATTAGAATAGAAAATTATTTGAATACAAAATGGTTTTAAAAAGTGGGCGATGAGATAAATGAAATATGGAATTATAATAGACTTTAAAATCTGGTTTTGGAATGATATTAAAGAATTATCTGATTAATCGATAAACTCTATATTTAATGAAAATCAATGTTTTTCAAGTCAACATTGTTGATAATGCTTTATTAATATTTTCTTTCATCGATTTAATATTGTTATTTTTAAGAGATTAAAAATATAACTGTTGAATAAATGTGTTATTTATACTATATAAAAATATAAATCATATTTTATAATTTTTTTAATAAAATAATTCACTTTAAAATAATAATTATTATTATTTAATTTATGTAAATTATTTATTTTTATTGATTAATAAACAATTATTAGAAGTTAGTTAAAGAAAGCTTATGCTAAAAGTCTACTTGGTAAAGAAAGCTTATGCTTAAAGTCTACTTTTTATAAATGCTGCTATTCAAAACAAGGTCAATTTGTGCTAAAACTAAAATAAGAGTAAATTATATGATAACTTAATATTTTAAGTTAATAAAATTTAAAAATAATATAATTTTTTATTTAAAAAATAACTATATAATAAAAGATAGAAAGAAAATAATTTTATTAATGAAAAATATATCCAATGAGTAATAAATAACACCTCATCATAATAACATCCTAAAAATAAAAGTTACAATTTGAACACATGCTTTTACCATGTTAAATGTGTTTTTATAAGAATATTTATTCCTTATGGATTCTTTTTACATTTTATTCTTTTATATTTGTAGCCGTTAATGTCTTCTATCGCTATATAATATCCATTATCGACAAAAAAAAACCACTAATTTTATGATGGCTAACTTAAAGTCTTCTATGTATCCATTTATTACAATTGCATCATCCTCAATGAGTACGATGCAAAGGCTAAATTAGTGGATAACTTCTCAAGGCTAAGGACATGCTTGGCAGGTTGAATTGTATCGGATTATTTCATTGAATTAGAGACTCTAGACAAAATATATCATGTTTGTTGGAAATATTTATTTTTTTATCCATTTTTAATATATTTAATTATTTTTTAAACAAAATAATAAGTTATATTCTCATAATTATCTTGATCCTCATTGGCAAATAAATAAAAAAATAGTTATGAACATAGAAACCTTCTATTACAACTGAGAAATATTACTTGCCGAGAATTTATTGTTAGAAAATAGAATTTTTAACCTGATTAAATGTCGCATTATTTTAAGTGAGATATACTCAATATAAATGTTTGGTCATAATTGATTTGAGTTATTTTCATAAAAGGTTTTAAAATCATATATTTACATGCTCAAAATAATATTAAGATAAATGAAAAATTAAATTTTAAAGTTCACTCGTTGAGAAGAAAAAATATAATTATTTATGTTTGTCCCATTTAAAAAAACTAACCAAGACATATAATGCTTTATATAACATTTGATTTCTTATTAGAGGTAAGTTAGTAAAATACTTGCATGTTTTGCATAAATGAATATTATCTAATTTTGATGGACATTACGAAATCCAATTTTTACTTTATGTAAAATTTATTTTCTTTCTCAAAATAACTCTCGATGAATTTCCTTATTAGTGTTGGGGAGTTAATTAGTTGTTATAAAATCTTGTTTTGATAGCTATTGAAAAGACAAATGTCACTTTTCTATTTTTTTTACACCAAAATCATATTTTCTTTTCAAAAATTTCTACTCTAGAGCTAGATTATGATAGAGTACACATAAATTCAATTCAAGAATAAAATTTGGTGGTATTCAAACTTTGCTATTTGATAATTTTATTTTGTAAGTTGTTTTTTTTCTTCCTTTAATCTCAAACATATATGAGGAAAACAAATTATCTTAAGGAAAACGTGTAACACGGGATTGGATTTTTTTTTTATTTTTCATTTCTTAATTTTCATTGTAAATTTAAAGTTTGTTTTATTATTGTATTTTGATTCATTTTAATTTATATTCAAAATAAAATTTTGTTTTCCCATTACATTATTTCCTACAATACTTGAGAAATTCAACAATAGTGATTTTAAAATTATTAGAAGTCATGTAAATATTAATCTACACCTATCCAAGAATATATGTTACAGTGTATCTCAACTGAAATGTTCAATAATGATAAGAAATCTTATGTATTTAATGAGTTGTACAAGATTGAAAATAAGCTTACGTTTTAAGTAAACTAAATAGATATACTAATAATCTAGAATCTGATTACTAAAAAGGTATAAAAAGATGACTTAGATACTTAAGATACACATATAGCTTTGGATCGTACTATATAAGATATTCAATTGTATTAGAAAGATATAATGATGTAAATTTGATATCTAATATAAAAGACTCAAAGTTTATCAATGGATGTGTTCACATTGAATGGTGTACCTGTATTATGGAAGTTCTCCAAATATACTTGTATTACTAGATCCACGATTGAATTAGAATTCATCCCTTTGAAAAAATGTGACAAAGAGATCGGAATAGTTATGCAATTTTGTAGAGGACACTCCAAAATGGGTGAAGCATATGTCTACAATTTGCATCCATTGTAATAGATAATTAGCTATTGGCAAGACAAAGAGTAATATATATGTATATATATAATAATAAGTCTTGACATATACGTTGTAGGCATAATATCATCAGACAACTACTCTCAATTGAGGTTATTTCTATTGATTATTTGAAGTAAAAGGGTAACATGACGAGTTTGCTAACCAAAAGGTAAGTAGAGAATTAGTTGAGATGTCATCGAAGAAAATGAGACTAAAGTCTATAAATGAAAAAAGATTTGTTAAGGAAACCCAAGTTGATTGGAGATCTCAAGATCTAGGTCCAAAGATTTAGTGAGATCATTATGAAAGGTGTATCTTTAAGTCTATTCCTATGGCAAAAATAGTGATCTCGTAGAAAAAGATTAAGTTATATTTTTTAATGATTTTTATGGGGAGAATGCTAAGTAAAATATTATGGATTACTCTTAATTATAAGAGATCACGTATGTGATAAAGAAGTGAAGATGCTTTAATATACAATTGTGTTGGACTTAATTCTATAGAAAGTTTTATAGAATCAAACATATATTCATAATCAAAACGAATATAACAGTGAGATCTGCATTGTATTATGAAAGATTCTTATATGAAATATGTCATAATTTACACAAACGACATACTAGTTCAAAGATATAGTGTCTATTGTTGGCCAGTAAATTAAACATATTTTTACAATGAAATGTTCAAAGGGTAACATCTACCCATCCTATATAGGTCTCAGGCCGTTAAACTTTATCATTGTGTGTCAAATTGGTTTGTGTCATTTTTTTTTATAAAACTCTAATTTTCATCCACATGAAAAATTGTTAAAAAATGTGTTTACTTATAGTTAAATGTCATTTTCCTCCGATAGAGCTTCGAAATTATATATTTACATTCTTAAAATAACATTGGAATGAATGAGAAATTAAATCTTAAAATTCACTCATTAAGAAAAAATATATGATAATTTATGTTTGTCACACTTAGAAAAACTAACACTACATAGAATGCTTTATATAGCATTTGTTTTCCTATGAAAGATAAGCTAGTATAGCAAGAAGGCTCTGGCATGCAAGCACGTCCTACGTACACGAATATAATCCAATTTTGATGATGAGCCTTATGCATTTTCCTTCTTAGAATAACTTTTAAATTTTCTTGTGATAGTTGGAGAGTTATTTCAAATTTTACAAACACTTATTTCAACAATTTAATTGCATTTACTTTACCAACTTCAATAACATTTATTGCAATAATTTCAACAGTTTTATGGTATTTACTGTAACAATTTCAATAGCATTTATAGCAATAATTACATTAGCCATTGAATGCCATTAATTGAATCAATTTTAGATTCCAATTCTCATAATTGAATGTCTATATAATTGACTTTGTAGTAGAGGGAAAATATAAAAAAAATAGTTACTCTTTTCCCATTTTTTTCCACAACAAAATCATTTTCTTTTTAAAAATTTATATTCTAGAGTTAGGTTTCAATGCGATAGAATACATGTAAATTCAATTGGTTGAAGTAAAGATTGATGATTTTTAAACTTTATTATTTGATCGTTTTATCATGAATAATATTTTTTCTTTAATCTCAAACACATGTATAAGAAAAAATTTATCTTAAAAATACATATAACATGTGACTCAACCTTCTTTTAATTTTTTATACCTTGATTTCTATTGTAAATTTATAATTTATTTTATGATTATATTTTGATTCATTTTAATTTATATTAAAAATAAAACTTTGAATATAGTGTACCAAGAAGGCTAGTCAAGCTAGAGTAGCAAGAAAGCTTTACATGCCCACACAAAAATGTCGAATAACTTTGATGGGCCTTATATAATAAATAAAAATTAAGTGATATATTTATAACTATTCATATTTAGATGGTATAAAAATATATTTAATCTTTAATATTTTATTTATAAATTAAGAAAGGAGAGAAATAAATAAATAAATCTCAAGGAAATTATTAAGCTTTTATTTACGGCGGCTAGCGCATAATCAAGCTGGTGAGGGAAGAAAGCCTACGGAAAATCAAAATCAGTTGTGTCATATCTGTCATAATAGTCTCTTCTACGGTTTGCCAAACACGTCAGACAGCTTCAGCCATGGATGTGTTCACTGTGAGTCTACTTTTTTCCGACTCCTCTGTAGTCTGTACAGATAAATTGCCCTCGTGAATCACGTGTTACTGCACCGTAAGAGTCGTTAATCCAACTAGATTCTCCCCATCGTCGTCTCTTGCTCTTCGATTTCGCGCTTTTGCTTGGTAATCTCAATTCCTCTAAGAACTGCATTTTATGTTTTCTTTATGTGTCATCATAGATTTCATTTTTGCACACGAGGGTTTCATAATTGAATGATTTAATTATACTTTTGCTTTCCTAATACTCTAACTATAATGAAGAATTTTGTTGAAGATGCTGATTATGAATGCACTCTAGGACCTCTTTCGGCAGGCAAATTCGAGGCTTTTGAGTCATGACTCTGAGTTTGATAATGACTTTTGTACTCATTTGTATTGGGTTGGTGTTGATTCGCCTCTTTTATGTTATACAACAAACTGGCAAAACTTGGAAACCCAAAGGCAAAAATCCACGTCCTGTTAGTACACTCATTGTTCTGGGTTCAGGTTAGCTTGTATTGCATATTTGTTTTGGACATACCATGCCTTTTTTTGCGTTATTTTTCGTGGGTATTTGAAGAATGAAGTGTTTGATATTTTAGGGGGTCACACGGCGGAGATGTTGAACCTCTTGTCAGTGCTGCACAAAGAAAGGTTCAGTCCTAGATTCTACATTGCTGCTTCTACTGATAATATGAGCCTTCAGAAAGCTCTCTTGTTGGAGAATGCCTTCGTTAATAGGGTAATTCTACTCCACATTTGTCTTTCATGATGGGTGGGTTTGAGATAAAGCTAGTTCTATGACATTTGTGTTGAAAATTTTCAAGATTGGATATCATGGGCTGATGAATTTGGAATGATTGTTATTGTACTAGGAAGACACAGATATACTTTGAGGTTACTCATTGTGTATTTGATGTTATATTCCATTGCTTGCATCTGGTTGGTGATAAGCTGGGTTTTTAATTGATAGAATTTGAGACATCTCCACTTGAGGAAGTGTACTCTTTACTTCTTTAGTCTTTACTCGCTTCTATCTGATCTCTTAGCACTGGATTGGGACTGATGCTTTCAGTTGGAGAAAAGGATTCTAGAAAGCTGGGGTGTTAAATAGTAATAGATAGTGTAGACTTTTGCTCGAATATTTGCCCTTATGAGTTGCTATTTGAGTTTTGACCATCTCTTAGTGGTTTTTTGATGCAATTTTACCAGTCTTGTGAAGTTTCTTTCCAGTTTAATTTTATACGAGTTGCAATTTCTTGGGCTTATGTTCCAATTTTAAACAATTTTATAAATTGTCTTATTTTCATAAACTTAATGAAAGTTTTTGTTCAGTTTCTTGCTTCTCTACGGGAGTTGGATTTGCGAGTACATTTATTCTTGTCTGGTTTTTAATGGCTTATCCAGAAGGGCTTATTTTGAAATTGCTTTTTTGTTTTGATTTTAAATTTGACACAGAATGCTGTTAAGGGAGTCGAGACTTCAAAATTCATGCAGGTTTATCGTAGTAGGGAGGTTGGTCAATCATACATAACCTCTGTCTGGACAACTTTAGTAGCAACAGCCCATGCATTCTGCTTGATGATTAGACTGAGACCCCAAGTGGTATTAATTTCTTATTCCCTTCTTTGTTCTGATTGATTTGTTTCGTGTAATTTGTGTTGCTCTGGGACTTACTAATTACATTGACTTCGCTCTGACATCAGGTTCTCTGCAATGGTCCCGGAACATGTATTCCACTTTGTATAATTGCCTTCTTTTTTAAGGTTGCCTATATATTCACACATTTTTACGTTCAGTCTGTTTCTATTTTAATTAACTTCAAAATTTCATTATCAAGTAATACCAGAGTTCATCTTTTTACCTTGTATACAGGTGGCAGGAATTCAGTGGTCGTCAGTTTTTTATGTTGAGAGTATAGCAAGGGTGCAAAGGCTCTCACTAAGTGGTCTAATTCTTTACAAGTTACGGATAGCTGATCAGTTTTTTGTGCAATGGCCACAGTTACAGAAAGAATATCCTCGAGCTCATTATGTTGGTTGTCTCATGTAGTTGATTGGTTTCTGAGGCTGATAACTCTACTTTTGCTTTAACCCCCGAGATTTTGCAATGTTGTTTCGTCTTAAAAATGTTGAAAGCTTTCAAAGTTCTCGCTTTCCAACCTGCATAGCAACATATTGAGACAGTGCATTTTACCAAAAGATTCCACTTATGTTGAAGTGGTAAACACTAGTCAAATTGATTTGGCTGAGAGATTTGTAATTGCCGTAAATTCTTTGCATTGATATAAAGATAGGGTGAAGTATTCGGATGGTTATTTTGTTTAGTATCCTACCTATGAAAATGCCTTTCTAAGGTCTTTTTTTTTTTTTTGTAAAGAAAGCATCATTAAGTACTTTTGTTTGTAAAAAAGGTACCCGATAAGGATAAAATTAATTTTTTATCTAATTTTTTGTATTTAATGAAAAAATTATATTTTTCGATAAAAAGGTGATAGATATATGTTTATATTTTTCATAGGTATATATTTTAAAAATTAATATTTAATTTAAAATATTACTTAGTTTTTGAAGATTTTTTTTTTCAAACTTTAATTTTTTTTATTGTTTAATACACAAAGTATCTATGAAACGATGAAAATTTTATTTAAGTTTAATGGAAATAATTTGTTAAAGCTTATAATTTTTTACTAAAAATTACTTCATTAAATATATGTTTATTGAAAAGTATAAACATGTATGTATTAGATATGATATTCTATTATATTTTACCCAATATTAAATAGAAAGTTAAAATGTTTGATATATTTTTTTGGCAATCAAATGGATTTAAAATTATTTAATTTAAATAATGGTACGAAAGTCTCTTAAGCATAAAGAAAGATACTTACAGTACACTTTACCCATAAATTGTATGAGTTAAATTGATTAGGCCTTTTTCTACTAAATAGCATTTTGGAATCACAAATTAATTCATATAAGGAAATTTGACTACACAATAATGCTATTTATGTTTTATGATTTTTGTGATAGTTGCTTGAATTTTAAGAACTTATTGTATTTTCGCTTTCGAGGTTCTAGGTTTATGAATAAACTCTACGAGTATTGATAATTTGAAATATTTGATTGACAAACATTATGTTGAAGTTTCAAATTTAAGATTTATTATAACTTATAAGAGGATATAGTTTTTGAAGTTTGGAATAGCAAAGCATGTATCGGTAGTTCACTTCAATTTTCTCATATTTCTTCCCCTCCAATTATAAAACTTCAAACGTTTTTATTCATGTTACTTATAAAGTTATAAAATATGTTATCTCATCTCATTTTAAATCTCAGTTAATATTTATAATGAGTTAAAATTATTAAATTTCATCACATTGCATTTCATCCCATTTAAAGTTGTACTTAATGGGTTCGTAGTTACCATTAATAATCATTTTTTTTTATTATTGTAATTTTACTTGTTCTATTTAGATCTATTCGAAATAAATATGATATTTTATCATGTATTGTTTTATTATTATCACGGTATATAAAAAAAATTGACAAGATAAGATAGATTCATAAAATTCATGGGTTAATATCATAAATTGATATGTTATTCTTGTAAAATGGAATCATATTTAGAATAAGTGTGACATGTAAAGAATGGGGGTTAATTTTCCTATTTTAAGTGTTGCTGTTTTCAGTTGCTAGAACCAAGTTCGTTACAAAAAAAAAATCATAAATTAATGTATTTATCTAGTTGAAAATATTGATCGGGGTATTACGTGTAATAGAAGCATTTTGATTGGGGTTGATACACCGTTTTGGTACTGAAGTACTTCTGTGGTTTGGTACTGCGTATGGTTTCAATCTGATGGTAAAGGATAAAAGAGAGCACCACATGATAAGAGAATTTCGACAACTCTTAGTTTACACGACGAACATTAGTGTCTTATTATCTTTGTCCAAATTTAAAGGCTCTCAGTGGCTGCAAACTGCAAACTGCAAACCATGCTAAATAACTTATCACACTTTTGAATGTCAAATCCTATGTTCACTTTCACTTGCGATTTGCCACAAAGTTATTTTGAGCACGTATACATGTGATTTCAAATAACTAGAAGAAATCCAGATTATTTATAGATGGAAGCAAAGCCAAGCTTCTTGATAAAGAATTATGATGATCCCAAATTGCAGGTAGCATTAGAAGAGCTTGACAAGAGTGGAGTTACCCTTAAAAATGAAGTTTGAAGCATCTTTTGTCTTAAACCTAAATAATTAGAAGATTATGTTGTAAGCTTAATATGAGAGCTCAACAATTTGATGGGGAGCAATGATTTGGTCCTGTGGTTTCTAAACCGAGGGCATTATTTTGCTATGGAGTCGATGATATAACTGAAAAAATAGGCTGATAGAGACAACAATAGCTTTTCTATCTTTTTTTTTTTAATCTTGTTCTTCCACTATTGTTAATGATCTAATTATGATAAAATGAAATATTTTCTAAACGAAAGAGAATTTATATTTTTCTTATCTAATGTGTAAACAGAAAACTCAAGATAATATATCCGTTGAATTTGTAATAATAGAATCGTGAGATAAATGAAAAATGTGTGGTCCAATTCTGGTTCAACAGACCTGTATTGCATCCCCAGAAATCTCTCTTCTATTTAGTTTGTCTTCTTTGGACTTCAAGTCATCCAGATAATGCTGATAAATATATGAAATAAAACCCCATGTAGCTAAAAGCATTGCCATAAACTTAACCCCATCCATTTTATCATGGAAGAATATGACTGCA
The DNA here is from genome assembly GCA_037013495.1 of Hippophae tibetana. Classification (NCBI taxonomy): domain Eukaryota; kingdom Viridiplantae; phylum Streptophyta; class Magnoliopsida; order Rosales; family Elaeagnaceae; genus Hippophae; species Hippophae tibetana. The sequence continues at coordinate 5,683,547 of CM072804.1, read as the reverse complement.
AGAATAGGAACAGCAGGCAAAGCCAAAGTACTAATCACATTAGAGAAAAGAGAAGAAACTTCAAATATCAAACCCAACAAACCCACTGAGCAAATTTGCCATGTCAATGCAATCCAAACCAAAGTCATTATATATGAAACTCTCCCTTCTTTATATTGCTTCATCTCTTTACCCAAAACTTTCCACTCTCCACTTGCAAAAAGTCCAACCACACAAGCACATGTGGCAGCAAATGATGGGTATATTTGCATATTTAGTACAGTAGAAAATGTCTCTCTTTTTATGACCTTTTGAAAAGAGAGTTGTACCAGAGAAAGATAAAGTGAATAAGTAGCAGATGCACCAAGTGTGCATAAAAAGCCTATCACATATTTTCCTCTTGAAATTTTTGTAGTGTTTTCAGAGTCTGAATTCACTGCAAGAAGGGAAGCTGATGTGGTGAGAAGGACAAGAGAATTGAGTATAAAAGGAGTAAACTTTTGTGAATTGAGAAAGAAGGCAAAAAGTGCATTGAACGCTAATTGAGTTGCACATAATAAAGAGTAAGTAGACACAGGAAGATACAAAAGCCCATATGAATACATCATATTGTCTCCAGTTAAGAGTAAGACAAAGAAGAGATAGAGGAAGACTAGGGAGGTAGTTTTGATAGGAACTGTGTTTGTATTGGTTTTTGATGAGATTGGTAAAAGGAGAGGAAGTAGAATTGGGAAACCAGCTGATTGGACAAAAGTAGCCATCCATTTGCTATTTCCACCTTTGTCATAATACAATCTTCCCAATAAGGTTGCCGTTGATTGGCCAGCGACAATAAAGATGCTATAGATTGCCACACGCAACCACCACTTGTATTGTATACCTTTGGGTTGCTGAATTGGGTTAGCTACATAGGTTTGAGATATGCCTCCCTGTGAATTTAGCCCCCTGCTTTCATCAGAAACTGAAAAGGACATAAAAAATTGATAGATTACTTTTTTATAGATCTGTTCAAACACTACCATATGTTTTATATTGCTGTAATTACACAGTACAGGCTAACAAGTTTTATATATGCTGCTAACCAAGTTTGAAAGTGATTTTTCAGAATCTTTCCAAGTCCAACAAATTGGAATTATCTGTTATCACTTGCTTCAAAATGACATTAAAAAAAAATCACGTACAATAAGATTGGAGAAGCCAGCTAGACTAATCTCTAACCTTAACCTATCTCTCCAAATTGATCAATGCTTACTCGCTCTCTAAAGTAAAGTAAAAAGGAGAAAAGGGTTCACAAGTTAGAGTGGGTGGCTTACCTCTTGTTTGCAGTTGAAGCTCTGGGGCAGGCTCCATGAAGCTTCAGAGAACTTTAATGATGAAGAATGAAGTGAATAGGGAAACTCAAACAAACAACGATCTTGAACAATTTCATCAAAACGATCAGTTTTGCTGCTTTTGGTCAATATTTACACGCCGAATCCCACACCACCAGACACAACTAAAGTCAAAAGTGACCACTTATCTTGGACTAGCTGATCCAATTCTCAAGTTTAGCCATACGAAAATAACAACTCCCCCTCAAGACTACTACCGTCTAATTGTGTATCTGGTGCACGTGTTGCAAAGTTCATTGAATATCAAGAGTTGAATAAATGCATACGATGTGTCTACGTGTTGCAGATACTTTCTCTAAATGGGTTTTTTGTTTTCCTGTTCTTATAATCTAACTGTAAGGGACACACGCTAATAACCTCTTGGACGAGCATACTTAGATTAAAGTAATGACGAATTAACGAAGAAACAATTAACAATTTGAAATTGCTCTCAGTTCCAATCCAAAATATTGTAGTTTGAGTCTCCATCTAGGTACGCCTTGTTGCAAAACTAGTCATTAGTTTACGGTGAGTGATAGACTCCCACATCGTCCAGAAACGAAAGCCAAGATGAAGCCGCTGCCTATAAAAATTAATCAAGAATTCATAACAATTCATACCTTTCTCGGCCTTTTGGCTAAGATCAAGTGTAGTATCTGTTCTTATCAGTTTAATATCTGATACGTGGCACAATGTGTCACTCGATATTAAATTAATTTTTTAAGGGGGAGGTCTCACCTCAGTAGCTTGCTACTGGAGGCCTCGAGTGTCGCCCATGCGTTGCACTACTGCAAGGGCCTGGCATACCCCTCCATTTAAGTTCCTAAATTTGTAGCTTTGTATCGCATATACGAAATTGAAAATAATTAATGCTCCCATTAGACGAGTTAACGAGCAAATCCCACAATATAATTAATGCTCCCTTCTTCATTCATATTTGCCGTGTATGTTTCGCTTGAATCTTCTTTTATTGTTTTAGCTTTTTTGCCCAAGGCAACAGGAGTAACTATAAAACGGTGTGATATATTCCTTCGTATTTTATAAAGAGAATTTCTGGCAGTGAATAACAAATCATCAAGAGTTACTGCTAACATCATGTAGAAGTATATTAAAATCGACTAAGGTCGGTTACTGGTAAGAAAATGCTAGATTTTAGATTATTCAAAAGTTCATACCAACCAAGTATATTAAAAAATGTAATGTTTTACTACATATCTGGCATACTACATACTCTGTAATTAAATTTTTCAAAACGAGGCTATTCAATTACTCGAGATCCAAAGAAATTTCAATAAACAAAGCAGTTATACTTTATACCCCTGAAAAAATCCGAGAAAAAAATATGGAAACAGAACTTTACAGATCTGACCAGAAGGTTATGAAACCAAACAGAAATTAAACAAAAGTGGCGTAAATGTGCTTTAAGACTAGAATGCATCAGCAAGAGCATCCACCAGACTCAGATTGGGACTGAGCTGCATTGCCAGCCGTAGATTTCAAATTCACATCAACCATGTCTTCTTGCTTTGTTGAAGAGAGCGTTTCCATTCCTGGTAGAGCTGCAGCAATTTTCCGAAATAGTGCCTGCATAAAGATTTTTTATTGTTTTAGATATTCATGGGGTATTAATAAAGATCCAAAAGGAGACTTATCACACTGAAGATTTCTGTCAACAAGTCGTGGACAAAAAAGTGACAAACCAAACTTGAAGAAAATCTGTATCCTTAAAAAATGTTTGCTAACCACCAATGAGATGTACCTAGAGTCTAAAACTAGGTTACTAGTCACACTAATAAGAGTTTCCCATGTTCCAATCTCCCTACCCAAAAAATTGTAGAATACTTTGTTATTACAAAATAGAGAAGAGTCGTATTTTGTTAATTTAGTCATTTAGATTATAAGTGATACCATTTAATCATTTGGTTTTAAAAACACTCGTAAATTAAAGACAAATTACATTATTTTAATATTTTAGTATTACTCTAGAAAAATAACATTTTAATAAAAAATATCAAAACAATGTGTCTTGTCCTTAATTCATACTTTTTCTAAATCAGTAGGACTAAGTAATATTATTTTTAATCTAAAGAACCAAACAATACAAATAGTCTAATATAAAAGACCTGTGCAGCCCCGCCCCCTTTTAAATAAATATAAATGTTATTAAGGTCATTCTAACTTAGAATTGCTCTATATGTCCTATCTGTCAGTTAACTCATGAACTTACCCAACTACAATACAATAATTAAAAAAAGGTACAATTATCCCTTTTTTGTTACAGATACAAAGGCAACTTCTTTAGATGAAAATGGCATTCTTCGTTCGCTTGCAATTTGATTGAAATCAAGCATTCATTGGAAGGATTTAACGGATAGAGAATGTACCTTTATATTAAAACCAGCCTTTGCACTGGTTTCAATATACATGACATTAAGGTCACGAGCTTTGGCTTCCCCTTCCTCTATAGACACTTGCCTGCAGGATAAAGATAATGCACATGAAAATCTTCCTTAAATTTCAGAATTGAAATGGGTAGTCCACCCTTGACCAACAAAAAGGGTAAGATTTAGTATGCCATAAAGTTGGATTTGAACAAATTAGAATAATTCAGCTTTGACATTTATTTCCCTTTCCCCTGATATTTTTCCTGTTAGTTACTTGAACAGTTTTTATGCTTTACAACCTACTTATAAGGCATTTTTATTTTCCAATAAAAAAGGACATTTTGCTCTAAAGCTTTGTGTAGACTTTTAGATAGGCTTCTGTTCAACTACCCTCCCTGTGTCTTTATTACCCTCAAATTGACACGTTCCATGAATCACCTGACCGTTATCCTAGACTGTTAGCATGTCTATGAGAGAGAGAGAGAGAGGTTGTCTCATACAACAACAAAAATCAGTTAACTAGTGGGTCACGTACAATACCAGCAATAACTTATATTCAAATTTTACCTTTTCTCAACAAGGTCAGTTTTGTTTCCAACAAGGACAACAATGACATCACTGCCCCTCTCACTGCGCACCTCTTCTATCCACTTCACAGTATTTAGGAAAGATTGTCGACCTGCCCAATATACACCCAAAAATTCAGAAATATGCATCAGGCTTGTGGGGTGATGATTGAACAAACATGGGAAAGTCATTGAAACAAACAAAACAGCATAAGGAATCTTGACTACAGATAAATCTATATTACATCAATAAAGCAGATAACAGGGAAGCCTGACTGACTGCCAAAATGACTACATGAAACTATGAAAATAGGCTAATGTTCATAGACAAAGAAGTATATGTGCTTCATAGAAAAAGTGGATACGACTACGAGTTAGAAAATAAAATGAGCAAACTCAGAACTTGCATACTTGCAACATCATATACAATGACTGCAACAGATGAATCCCTGATGTAGCTTGGAATGAGACTTCTGAACCTTTCCTGTCCAGCTGTGTCCCTGGCACCATGAAATTACAAGTATTAGAACAATATTTTGAACAGTGTAACTATCTTATATGCAACTTATGACCCAGTCCAATAACAGGAAAACAAATAACGTCTTTGATCACAACATCATCAATGCTAAACACTGACAGACATAACAAGTAGGGATGATTTCCATTCTTTTAGCATATTTTATCAAGTGCAACAGCAATATCAAGAAACATTATCTTTTTAAGCAAGATCAAACGTTGGACAAATATATCATTAATTAATGAGAAAGCCAAAGTTGACAATCATAAACCCAGCAAAATAACAAAAGGACATTTGAACTCTGCTGGAAGGAAAAAAGAAGAAGCAAGTTCCGTGAATATTTAACAGAAATTAGGAGAAAAGCTGAACAAAACACAAACCATTTTAACAATGGGATAAATAAACAAATTAGAAAAACTACAACAATGTCGACATTGAAGTAGGATCCGATATAAGGCACAAATCTTACCATAACTGCAGCCGTACTGTCCTGTCTTCAAGATACATGGTTTTTGATAGAAAATCAATACCAATGGTTGCCTGATCATTAGAAAACATTTTTTATCAATGCACAATTGAAAATATCCACCAAGTTTTTTTGATAGAAAAATACCCACCAAGTTTTTTTTTTTAAATAGAAAAATATCCACTAAGTTGAACAAGCAAAGTATGGCATACTCAAAATCTCAATTTCAAAGTTCAAAGAGAAAATACGCAGCAAGAGCCCCCCATAGATCACTAGGTTACAGAGCTGTATTTATAAGAAAAAGAAAAACTTCCCATTTTCCACCATTTGGAATAAAAGGAACATAGATCACTAGGTTACAGAGCTGTATTTATAAGAAAAAGAAAAACTTCCCATTTTCCACCATTTGGAATTAAAGGAACATAGATCACTAGGTTACAAAGCTAGCATCACGCAGTAATTAACAGCATTTGTGAACTTAATAGGTAGTGATGGAATCACTAGATTGGAAGCTATAAATCTTGTTCTAAACAAGGATCAATCCAACTTTTTCATGTCTTTTGAAATAGTAACAGAACAGCGTACCCTAAATGTATATGTTTCAAATGTTTCTTCTAGTTCTAGTTCTCGAAAACCAATCAAAAAGAAATGAGTAACAGACCAATTCCCTATCAACTTGCTTCAATTTTTTCTAGGAAACAAACAATAACAAAATGCAGAAATCCAAGCCAACAAGTCAAAGGTAAGGCAAAATAGACGAATCGAGAAAAGAAAAAAATCAAAAATAAAAAGCAATCAGATTATGAACGATTAATAAATCATATGTTACAGATCTGAGACACAAAATAAAACACGAATTATAGAGAAAGGGAATTGAATGAGTCGGGATCTGGATAAAAAAAGGAAGTACCTGATATGTGTTATCAAATTTATCGTACATGAAGCGAGTGATGATACTGGTTTTACCCACTGATTGATCCCCCAAGAAGACCAACTTATACTTCGCCAACGCTGAAACTGGGGCCATTTTTTTTAACTTGTAGGATCAAACAGGCAGGGAAAGATAAGAATTGAAACCACCCGAACGTGCTTAAGAGTGAATTTGGTAGGCTATGATCTCGTTGAAATCAACGAAACAATTGTTTGTGGAGAGTCAGTAAAGTTTTGAACAATTTGAATTGTGGAAATAACTGAGCTGTTACTTACTTTGTTAGCTGTCTCCGTTTTTCTCATTATCAGTGGTTCGGGTTAGAAATTGGTAGGGTTCATGCAGAATGGGCATGTTTGTGTTGTGTATGTTCTTGTACTTATTTTTTAACTTAAAATTATTTTAATATTATAAAAAATTAAATTATTTTTAATTAATTATAATAATAATAATAAACAAAATATTTTATAAATATTAAAAATTAATAATTAATTTTAATTAAAAAATATTTATAACAAATTATTTAACTATTTTTATACTCCAATTTATCACTCCAAAACAGAGAATATAAAAAAATGAATTTATCAATTATTTATTATATAAATTATCTAATTATTCAATTAATTTTATTTTTAAATTTTAGTAAAAAAATATTTAATTTTTTATAACGTTAAAAAACATATATTTATTTATATTATATAAAAAATGAATATATGTTTTTCTTACATGAATTAAAAAGAAAACTTCATGTAAATGAAACTATTTCATACAATTAAACCATTTTCCGATTACATCCCTAATAATATTTGAGTAGATAATATCTTATAAGAAATTTATTAACTAGATTAAAATGCAAAATATATTAAATGCAAAATATATTTTTCTTTTTTTGCCAATGGTAAACATTTGTTAGGTTTAATGTATCCATAAATTTATTTTAAAAGTAACATATTTAACACACCTCAAATTTAGAAATAAAGATAATATCATTTTTCTTGAATTAATGCCACCCATATTCCTCTATAATTCAAATAAATGTGATATTTTTAGTGTTTAGAATTTTAGAGTTGAATAAATTCTTTCTATTCTTCTTGATGATGGTAGAGGTCATGACAATTTGTTTTGTATATTTTAAAGTGGTATACTTTTCTCAATTGAATACTTTTTTTTGAGTATTAAAAGTTCCTAATCTTCTTAAAATTTTCACTTGAAAAATTATACTTAACATAATTTATTGTCTACACAAGCAAATTTGACCCAAAGAAAAGTCTTAATTATATAAATTTGTAACTGATACGGTAATGATTATAAGCCGAAAGTGCATCCTTTGGCTAGCTGTGGATTTGTCTTTAGAAGTGTAAAAATTATATTAAGTTAGATATTCATCTGCTTGTACATGCATTCAGTGTATTGGATATCTTTGCGTTAGTATATAATCATTAATAATGAGATTCCATTATATCTATGCGTTCTATGGGCTTTGTCGGAAAAATAAATAAATCAAATACATGATAAAAAAAAAAGGCCAAGATCTATGGAATATTTCTTTCAATTCATTTTACGAAGACTATCCTTCGCAATCATGATAATATGATGAGTACTCTACTTCAATTAGGGTATCTCTGAATGTAATCCCTTCATTTAAATTTTATAAAAATTAATTGTAATGTTAGTTGAGATGATAGTTAAGAAAACCAAACCTTAGAGTTATGGTGCGCAACAAATATATGTTTTTTTAAAAGGAGATTAAAAATACAACTAATTAAATAATTATATCATAAAAAAAAATCTAATGGATATATATATATGTAAATTGTAATATAAAAAAACATATAATTAAGTATACTAATTCTTATCTGTTACAAAAGATCACAAGATTTTATATAGTATTCTTTATCATGATAACCTTGTTTTTTTATTAGTACAGGATAATATGACAGAGTACTGGGTATCTTATATAGTTACTTATGAGAACTAATTAGCATTGTGGTAAAAGCAAGAGAAATCACATTCAACTGGAAGAAGATAGTATTCTCGTTTGTCAAAGGAGACACTTCACCTTTCTTTTCCTCGAATCCATCTGCACAAGTACCAGAAGCATCCACAGCCGAGCTTAAATCCAAATTAGCTTTCATAAAATCCATGGATTTAATATCATTCATAGAATCATTTAAAGAAGAAATAGCATTATTGTAAAGTTCTAAGCAGCTCTTCAAGCAACTCTTGGCAAACTCATCAAAAAATTTGCCCTTCAAAAGATTCGAGATTTTGGGAACAATATTATTGGTTGCCTTAGAAATGGCTTGTTCAACTGAGATAAAAACTAGTTGTTCGAGACTAGTTGCATTTCGGGTCTTGGGATTGGATTTTAAAGAAGCAACACAAAAGTTATAGTGCACATTTGGATCGCCCTTTGCGGCTTCCACACAAGATTGTTCTACAAGATCCCAACTCATGTAAGAATGAAACAATGACATAAACACAAACATTAATATGCTAACGGAAGACAAATTCAAATACCTCATTTTTTTCCCCTTCTCTCTTAACTTGTTCTACTGATCTTCAATGGCTTTTTTATAGTTGATTTAGTGTTGTGAATATTTATGGGATATATATAGGCAGAAAATTAATGGTCTTCTTTTATGTAAAGTTGACATAATTTTGGTAGATATTTGAAGTCTTCTTCTTCTTTAATTGCTTAAAATGTAGGCACTATTTGCAATATGCTCTTCTAGCACTACTACCTATTTGGTCCCTTTTTTTTTTTTTTTTTTGCGTCTGTTTCTTGAAAACATACGCAATATTGTACCTGGTTTTGTGGAGAAAAATATCCTTAATTTTTAAGGTAATGATATTTATTGCTAATTTTATTTTTTTATGTAAAAAAAATTATGAACATTAAACTATCATATATTAATAACAGAACTAATATACTATATGTATATATATTAGATTCATAATTTTTAAATAAGTAATAACAATATAATTAACAACTCTGATTTTATTTATTTATTTATTTGAAATTGATTACTTCAAGTCATATAATATGAATAATTGATATCAATTTTATCATAATTAACCTCTCATTTTATCTTATTGTTGGTGTATTTTGTAATTGCGTTTTATATATTTATACTGGTTAGATATTTGATTGTTGGTTGTACTCCTGCTGTCTGTCACTTATTAGGGTTATATTTGATATGTTTCAACTCTTACAATATTTTCTTTTTATAGGAGTGTGGTGGAATTTTCTAAAATGTAGCAAATTTTTCAGGGGAAAAAAACCGTAACGTGACATGGATAAAATTTTGTTGATTTTAATAGAATGCAAGTCATTTACTCCAAGACTCATGTGTGGTGATTTGGTTAGTGATGTAATGATAAGCATTATCCTTCTATTATAATCTTCAAATAATAAAAAATACTATTTCATCTTAAAAAATCAATAGTTCATGATTTTGTCACGGAACTTATATTTTATATATTGTGAAGCTTATATTAATTTACTATAAATTAAAAAAAAAGATATTATTAGTGTTAATTAATTAATTATGTAATATATAAATTACCAAACATTTTTATTTTAAATGCTTTAAAAATTTCTATATATACCCACTTTTTTGTCAAATCATACAGCTAGTTGTACAACGTGAACATGTGTGAAAAAAATGACATTTTACAAAAAGTGGGCATATAAGTCATAACTAACAACATTCTTATTATATATATATTGTTGTCATTGTGATTATTATTATTGAAATTTTCCGAATGAATAATGAAAAACTGTTCCGTGAAGCAATGGATCATGGCGATGGTACAAAGATATGAATTTTGTTTCCCAAATTCGGAATATATATGCAGCAGATTAAAAAATTTCCAATCTAACATTAGAGGTGTCAATATAAAAGTTATTTTACTCATCATCAATTGCATTGCATTGTTTCCTCTCAATAAAGTATAAGTATTTATTTTATTATAATATAAATTACATTAATTTTGAATTTAATTTAAATAAAATATCACCTAATAACATACTCTAAAAACAACGAGGTATTTGATTAGAAATACATTTACTCTTTATTAAGGTTTTCCTTGTTAAGAATAAAATTTAAATTTATTTCAAATCCCTTCATTATGAATGAATTGATAACTTATATATATCTTTTTTATTATTATCAAGGAATTCAATTTATTTGAATATTTAGAATAGTTTAGGTTCGATTCTTAGTTATAGATATGTGAATAGTAATGCAATTATTAAAAAAATTAAAATTATTTCAATATTTCACATTGATATATCTTTATAAAGTCTAAATAACTTATTATAAATTTTTGGATAAAATTATTCACATATTTTAAAGTAATGACTACCATTACTCTTAATCACTTAATTATTTGATATTTTATTTATATCTCTTTTTTATCAATTAAATATATTATTAAAATACTAACATCATATTAAAAGTTATTTAAAATAATAACATAATATATGCTAAATTATTAAAGCTTATAATAATAATATTTTAGTTTTAATTAAAATAAAATTATAACAATTATTATTTTTAATTTTTTGTTGCACGTGTTTATAACTAATCACTTTTAAAATACAATACAAGATACTAATAACATTCCTTATTTAATCTTATTTCCAAATTAAGTAGCAATGGTTCGTAAACAAGGTTTAGAAACTTAAATCTTGTGTACTTGGCTATTTCTACTCAAGATACATGGGAATTAGATAGCATCATAGACTTTTAGAACGTATTTACTAATTAAATGGGAATTAAGTTAATTGTAATTTTTTTGTTTTGTTTTGGTAGTAAACCGATACAATCTATTTTCTAATATATCACAAGTAATTATTGATTAAATATTAAGAATTCAAACAGTTAAAAAAATATGAAATATTACTCTCACTATAATCGCATGTGTATTGATAAAAATAGATTTAAAGTGAAAAAGAATTTCACATGTAACACAAATATTGAGAATTAACGTACTATATTTCAATAAACTTTATTTTATTTTAGAAAAATTAACACAAAAATAGAGAGAAAATACAAGGTATAGCTACAAGAAAGAAAAGATGAATGAAAAATCGTATAGCTTCTCAAAAATATATCTATACTTAAACTAATTAAATCATTAATTCTTTTGTAACTTTGAACTTATATAGGTGAGTAAGGCATAAACTTGAATGATTATTGATATATTTATAACTCAAAATATTCATTAATTACATATATGTGTTTTATTAGAGAAGGTGAATATTATATATAAATTAGAAAACACAGAGACATGTTTATTACGAAGATTGCCCCCTATATCAATTTATTAGAAATTAACTTGGATAAACAAATAATAAAATTAATTAGGTAATTACACATGAGACTCGAAGCACATATCCTTTACATATCCAAATAACCTTCATGTGTTTTGAGATATGTAATCTAATTGACGATAAATAAATAATATTATATGAAAAGATATCATCATTAATTACATATGAATTGGAAACCAAACAAAAGATAAACATGGAACAATTCAAACAATATACAAAAAGTAAGACTAAAAGAATTACATAAATATAATATTATAAACTTATATGAATTGAAAATAAAAATGAGTTATAAAACTAAACAAAGGCACGTATTTGATAAGTTGTCTTTAATATAAAATCATTTTATTATTGTAAGTGTTTTGAGAAAAATAGATAATTATTTCCTAGGATACAACAACAAACCAACGGTACAAATGTACACCAAGAATATTATTCGGACAAATTTCAATATGTGCCAACAATTTTATTACAAGTAAGAGTAATTCCTTGTAATAAAATTGTTGACACATATTTAAGTTTTTCTGAATAACATTCTTGGTGTATTGGTTTATTGGTTTCTTGTTATATCATGGGAGATAATTACCTACAATAATAGAATCCAAAAAATAAGTAAAGTAAATTAAAGAATTAATGTAAAATAGTTACATTAATGATAAGAAAATATAAATCACACTTTGAATGTCCAATAGCTTATTATTATTATTATTATTATTATTATTATTTCTTTTAATTTTGTTTTCAACAAAGCATAAGTGTAATTCACTAATTACAGGTTAAATTTATAAAAGTAAGAATAATTGATTCCTAGATCCATAAATTTTTTTTTCTGTTAGGTTTTTCTCTTAATTTGGAGGAGCCTAAGGGAACTTCATGTGACTTAAAAGCCCATGGAATAAGAAGGGTAATTATGTTATTTCATTTCTTTAATTAATAACTCATTTAAGGTTTGTTGTGTGAGAAAAACGAGTGCAGAAAAAACAGCAGATGTTGCAGAAAAACTACTCTCAGTTTTCAGTTTCACCTTCTCCAGCAAGCCTTCATTAAGTGCTTCGATCGAAGTTCGTTTGTGGTCTGATTAAGCTGAAATTTTGCAGTCAGGTTCAAGATTCAAGACTCTTTAATCTGTGCGGTGAGATTTGAATTTGGCTCACTGGTTTGAGAAATTCTGAGCAGTGAATAGTGACTACGAATTGGGTTAGATCTCTCCATTTTTCTTGAAATAATTGTTAGTTTCCAAGAAGTGTATTCTTGATGATGTTGTTGATTGTTTGCCTTTAGTTTTACCTAGAGAAAACTGGTGTACAATTGTTTCTTGATAGTGAAAGTTTTGGAGAGGAGTGTCGTGATTGTTTTTTTCCTACACCGGGAAGGTTTTTCCACGTAAATTAATTGTGTTGATTTTGTGCATGTTTTCATTTTCAGTTCTATTATTTGTTTCCTAAAAGATTCACACAAATAAGAAAAATAGTTTTAATTCCGCTGTTTAGAACTTGATTAACTTTGTAGTAAAATTGTGATTCTTTTCATACTGAAAGAGCAAACTTACTCTTTTATAGTAAATATAGATTAAAAAAATTGATTCCTAGATAATAAAAAAACCCATTCACAAAGTTATTCAAACAATTAAAAAAATGTATTATTTTTTATGTGAAACATTTTTCTAAAATTTAGTTTCTTTTATAATAAAACTAAACAAATTTTTTAATTCAATTTTCCAAATAAACAATAACGAGAAAGATTGTTATTTCACAACATTTTCTAATTCTGCGCATTGTCCTTTGCTTCCGAATATTCAGTGATTCAAATTAATTTAATTAAGCAATTGTAGTGCACGACAACAAAATCTTATCGTGGGACATGTAAATGTAAGGTGAAGGCTATATAATACGTGAGTTGTACAGTGAAAAAAATAATTTAATTAAGTTGAATGATCAAACATATAAGGAAAAAAATTGTTCTTTTAAAGTAATTAATTTTTTCATTTATTATATACATTTAAATATAATTCATAGATAATTTTCTGAAAATAACACGTCTCATACAATGTTTAAAAAAATTATTTAAAATTGTTAAATTTATTTTTTTACCATGAGCCTATAAAGCTAATTTTAACGTATATATTACTTTAAAAATATAGATACGTGTGTCTGTGACATCGTTATTTTAAAGAAATATAATACATTGTAAATGAAAAACGATAAAGGAAAAATAATAATTACACGTGTAAAGAAAAAGATCCGTTTAAGAGAAAAAAGATAAAATGATATCGTGATAGACTGACTGATAGTGACCAATGGTCGAAATTAGTTTAGTTTAAAAACCAAAATTACTTAATTTAGGATTTGATTGCTATATGCGAAGGAAATACCTCTTTATTATAATTTTATAATAAATTATAATTAATATATTATAGTATTATTATTAAATATAATCAATTTTATATATTTATATCTAATAAAATTTTATATGTTAATTATAATTATAATATATTTAAAATAAATGAAAAATATACAACAAATATGAATATAGGGTGAATCCTTTTTTACTTTTAGTCTTCCACCAAAAAAAAAAGTGCTATTTAATAAATTCGGCCATTTTTATTTTTTTAATTTGGCCAAAAATTCGATCTTGTTCATTCTAATTCAATATGAATAATTCATCCATTATTATTATTATTTTCACCGAGTTAAAAGTATCAATTTTTTAACTGAACATAAATTTTGGCTAAATAATTTTTTAGTCGAACATTTGTTTGACTCAATATTTTTTTCATAATACTTTAAGTTAAATTTTTAATTCATATACGTAATTATCATTATTTTTAAAAAAAATTAAATAAACTATATCCAGTTAAATTTTTCTTTGAATAATAAAAATAATTTATTTTTTATATATTTTTTAATGTAAGAGAAATTTATATATTAAATTGTTACATTATCTAGTTAGTATAATTGTTACTCTCCAACATCACTTCCAAATGTAAATGCATGAAGTGTACCCGGTACAATAAAATATAAAATTATTATTAATTTTAATATATATATATATAATTAAAAATAAAACATAATAATGTTGATTCAAGGAGTTAATGTTATGCAATATTTATAACAGTAATATTAATAGCTTTCATGCTGTTTATATTTAGATTGAATGAAGTTTTAATTTTATTTATTATTTTATTCATTTTATTTTTTAATAATTAATTAAATATTTTAAAATAATTTTAAATAAGTTTAATAAAATAAATTAAATAAATATCTCTAACTTAACCCATTTAAAATTAGATAAGATGAGGTAAGTTAATATGACATGAGTTTAAATGAATTGAGTTAATCTAACTTATTTGACACTTTTAATCATTACAAATGAATAAAATAGTATATCTAAATGTAATATTATATCTAAACAAAAAAAAATTACATAAACAATGAAAAAAATATGAAAAATAAATAAATAAACCACTATATGAAATCCATGCAAAAAAAAAAAGTAACTTTAGATCTAGATGAAAAAAGATCATAAATCGTGGTTGATTTTATTAAATTAAAAAAATTACTCATAACTCTTTTTGGTAGATAAAATCTAAAAGATGAAGAGAAAAAAAAATATCTAAGGTTTAAAAAAAATTAGTATAATTAATTCTTGTGATTCATTTAACTATTTATAAACCATAAATACCTGCTAACAATCATGTATAATCTTTCTTTATGAAAAAAAAATTATAAAAAAAAAACCATGTATTTCATATCTTTACTATGTGGTGCTACAAAAATGTCTTAGATTATGTTATCTGTATTATTTAGTCCTTTAGATTAGAAATGATGTTATTTAATCACTTAGTTTTGTAAAATTGATCAATTAGAATAAATTATATTATTTTAATAAAATTTTATTTAAAATATTATTATTTCATGTCAATTAATTAAAATATGAGTCTTTAACAACGATAAAAGTAAAATTTAATATGAAATAGTTTAAGAAAAAATAAATAATAATAAAATTTAAACGATTTTTTTAATATATGTTTTAATTTTTGTTAAAAATTAATAAAATAAGGAAATTTTATAAATATTAAAAAATAAATATTTTGAATTTTTTTTCATATTAATTGTGACTTTATCATTATTAAATACTTTTTAATCGTGTTTAATCACTTATAAAAAAATAATAATATTTTAATAAAAAAATTATTAAAATAATATAATTTATTTTTAATTAGTTATTTTTATGAAACTAAAGAAATAAATAACATTATTTATAATTTAAAAAAATAAACGATACAAATGACCTAATCTAACATATATTTGTAATATTTTTCTCCTATCTTTCATAAATAAATATTAGTCTCGTATTATAATGGATTTAGTAGTAATATAATTATTTTAACATATCATATTATTAATTTAATATACATTCTAATAAAAATACATTAATTTAATGCTTATAATATTACTCTTGAATTTACGATGCATTTTTAATTAGATATTAGCACATTTTGTATATATTTACATTTTTAATTAGATTAGGCTAATTTTGTTTAATATTAAATTCAACAGACATCCATCACATTTTCAAATAAAAGAATTCAAAAGCTTCCTCCTTTAAAATTAAAGCAATTTTTTTTTTCTAACAAGTTAATATAGAATAAGAATAGATAGTTATTTATTAATTAAATTAATAATATTTATTTTTTCTTAACTTATCCTTAATTACCATATAACTTATTTGTGTATAATAAATTAAATAAACTTTTTCTTAAAATTATGTGTGAAAAATCCAGGATTTTGCTAGGAAACAAATTTAATTATAAATATGTTTAATAAGGATTTGTAAAAAAACAGAATCAGAAAATAGAAATAGGTGCTTGGGCTTTACGACCGACACAACACAAACTCATGAAACAACAAGTGTCTTTGTCAATTGCTACGTGGCTTGGCAAGGAAATTGTATGCAGCATGAATAAATACTTAAAAACACTCGATACTATTTTATTTTTTCTCCTTTTTTGCTAATAATTAACAAAAACACTACATATACATATATATATATATATATATATATATATATATATATATATATATATATATAAAGCAGTACATATAGTTGTATTCCATTCTACAGCATTGCCTAGAGCTGATATATAAATCGCTGGGAACATTGCCACAAGTGATTGTAATTGCACGTAAGCACTTTAATTTTCAGAAGAAAAACAGAAAACACGAGCTGATATATATATATATACTGAAGTTTATAGCCATGTCGGCGGCGCAAGTGGATCCTCATGACAAGATGAGAGCTAGAGATGTGAGCAAAGTGGCCAGGGGTGAGCAAGCTCCCAGGCCTGCTCATGAATACGGCACCGTTTCACCCCCTCCCAAATTATCTTCCTCTCCTCCAAACAACAAGGTTCTGTTAATTACTTTACTCTTTTAATAGTACGTATTATTATCATTAATTATTAATGAACTAGTTTGGAGCAATATAATATACTCTATTTGATGATATTGCTATTTTTTTTTTTTTGGACTTCTCAAATATGTATGCAGGCTTCACAAGCTGACTCGCGTTGCTATGAGAATTACGTGGATTACCACAAGTAACTAGTCTCTTTCATATATATATATTTTTTTTGTTCGTGTTAATATTTTTGTAAGTGATTTTTTAATAAGATTTACGCATTCATACATATAAATAATGAGATCAAATCTAAGCTCTTATAAAGCTAACAAGAAGTATATATCAATAAAAGTATAAATTATATGAAGTAGGAGCATGATGTAACGAAGATTTAAAAGTTTATATATCAAAGAATCTCAATTGATGAGATTTAGTGTTATTGGTGAATATGAAAGATGAATAGAAATATCTTTGATAGTATGTTTAAGGTTTTATTGAACTAATTTTGGTAAGATAGTGATAGATGAATAAAAATATAATTGATCATTTTTCTTGTAATTTATACTTTAACATGATTGATTTTCAACATCTTTTAATCAATTAAATCTATATAATTATATTTATAAAAAAAATTCACATCAATTCATAAAAAATTCTCACAAGAGTATTTGGTACCTAATCATATGTGTAAATTGTAATGAGATATAAGTGAGATTCATGGTATGATTTATGAATTTTTAATACGTAATTCATTTTGTCTCACTTAATTTTTTAATGAGATGAAATCATAACAATGCGGTATTAATTGATATATCTTATTTATCTTTAATATGATTAATTGAGACAAATATAAATAAAAAAATAAAAAATATATATGATATATAATTATTTATAATATGATTTTAATAAAAAAAATAATATAATATATGTTTAAAGTTACATTCATTATCATTATGGGTACAATTTAGATAAAATAAAATGATATTTAAATAAAATGAAACAATGAGCTTATTAAAAACACTAAACAACACATGAGATTAGATGAAACAACCAACTTTAATCTCTAATATACACATAGTTTGTTAATATTTAATGTTTGCATTTGATTTGGTGACTATAACTATAATGTTTTCCTTGAATTAATTTAAATTTGTTTATCATAAAAAAAAATTGTTAACATGGAAATCCCGTTTTATATTAGCTCTAGGTGATAACCGTGAGTTCTTATGGACTGGGACTTTATCCCCTTTATGTTTATACAAGTTTGTGTATAATTACTACTCAATTGATAAAAAGCCTCTTAAACAATTATAAATTGGTTGAATGTGCTGTATTTTTTTTATAAACATTTTTAGGTGCATACAGAAGAAGGGGCAAAATGAACCTGAATGTGAAAAGTTTGCAAGGAATTACAAGTCTTTGTGCTCTAATGAACTGGTAATTAAACAAACTCCATAGGGCCATAACAATATTTTGATATGATCTTCTTATCGTTTGATGTTGTCAATTTTAAAGTTTATGTGGTTGGTTCGATGCAGATTAAAAGATGGGACGAAGAGCGAGAACGTGGAACTTTCGATGTTCCTATCTAGGAAGATTCAAACTTTGGCAATATTTACGTGCGTCTTAGCTTTTAATTTTGAGATCTTACCACTAGAATTTTTTTTTTTTAATGTCTGTATTGCTATCTAAAGCAATAACTAACAAATTTATCAGTACTACGTATAATCTTAATCCCTTATTTGGGTACAAAAATTGGGTTAATCATATTTTTTTAAAAATTAGTTCTATAATACGAGTTAATCAATTTCAATCATGTCATTATAAAAAATAAGTATTTTTAATTCTGTAATTTATTAAAATTACCATTTCTAATCAATCAAATCAAAAATATTAAATTTACTCTTGCTACATTTATCTTTAACATATAAAGACTTTTTTTATCAAAATTATTTTAATTTTAAGAATGAAATTTTATAGATAGATATAGATTAGTTAATAATAACAAATAATAGATAATCAAACCATAATTGTTAATTTAAGCTTGTAACTTAAATGAAAAGGAGTCAATTTTATCATCAGGTGTCGTTACTTCAATGTATGCATGCATTCTCATCCGCCTGGTCTAATCGTTAGGGTGACACCAGAAAGACAAAGAAAACCGAATAATTTTGTCAAAATAGAATGAAATGAAAATTACAGGAATGTAAGGATCTGGGGACACGAGGATGTCACTTAATCCTGCATAGATATCATACAATGCAACCTTGATGAGGGAAGGGATGTTAATAAATACCGAGGGTCTCCATCGATCTAAAATGATCTATATGACCATGTTCCTTTCTCCATACAATGCCAAGGCTCATGTGCCCCTAATCACCATGCACAGCTGCTGAAGAGAGAGCCGATGGATGTAGTAACCAGCTAAAACAATTTAATCATTAGAGCTTTCAAATAGCGAATATATCTACAATTACAAATGCCGTCATAAGTTGGAATGCTGTCTCCAGGGGCATCCACCTTCAAAAGCTTGTTCTAACACATCTTCCACACGCTTTGCAAGTAGTATCTGTTCAAAGGCGTTTAATTAAAAGATAAGTAAGTTGCATTACACAACCTTTCTGTTTCTGTACACAATAAAAGCAATATAAACCGAGCAGAAAAGACTTATTTTGTGTACACATGCATTTCAGCATTAGGTAAGCAAAGATTAAAGCAACTAATCTAATGAGAAATCTGCCTTTTTCCTATCTAAATTATTATTTATGTCGTCCATCTTTTAATCTACTCGGAAAATCTGCAAAATTTTCTCATATTGTCACAAAAATATGCATATCTCAATCAAGAGAGAGACCATAGACCATATAGTCCATTGAAATTTTTTCCTTAATAAGAATAATCCATATATCATAAGTTCTTATAATTTGGAAGGTCTTACAACACACAAATAAGTAAATAATCACCTCCAAGCTGGCTATCACTGCTGATGGCACTTCGACCAAGTCTTTCAAATTTCTTTCCGGTAGAATAACCCTTTTGATGCCACAACGATGCGCAGCCAATATCTGCAGAGTTGAATTTCACAGTTACCAATTCAGGTATGAGGAAAACATGATCTATGGACATAATTTATTGTTCAACAGGTATCCAAGTCAAAGTATAATAAATATATATATATATATATATATATATATTCATAGAAGTGTGAGACCAAGTTCAAGCAAACCTTGTCCTTGATGCCACCAACAGGTAGTACTTGACCCCTCAATGTCATTTCTCCAGTCATAGCTGTATCTGCTCTCACTCTTTTTTGACTGAATAAGGAAACCAGGGCGGTTACCAAAGTCACACCAGCCGATGGCCCATCTTTGGGTACAGCCCCAGCAGGAAAATGTATATGAATATCCCGACCTTCCAAAAGATTGATTTCCTGAGCAGCTGCCAACTTAAGATCAGTAGCTCTGGCTCTTACCTAGGCAGAGAAAAACAAAAGAACTTGATGTCAATTACATCAAATTAACTTCCAAGCAACAGAAGACAAGTTGCTTTTCTGCAGAAAATGAAAAGCATGTATCCTACATTGACATGTGACTTAGAAAACATGGTGAAACATCCGTTTCAAAGATTTAAGTACAGCTCACTTGGACCTCAACGAAGAGCCATACATTAGAAAAGCTTGAGAAATAAGTAGTTAATAGGTAATTCTAGATGTTAACACACTTATCTTTCCATCCTCTTAATATAAAAATTTCTATGTAAGTAGATTACCCAGGTCAAAGCTATTTGAGCTGATTCTTTGATAACATCCCCAAGTTGACCCGTAAGATGTAATTCACCCTTTCCTACCATTGAAGTAACCTCCACAAACTGGACGTCTCCACCAAAAGCAGTCCACACAAGTCCAACAGATATCCCAGGTGTTGCAGCTCGTTCTGCAGCTTCTTTGTCATCAAACCTTGGAGGCTGTATTACAATACCGAAAAAAAGATGTCTTTACATATCCAACAGCGCCTTCACATAAATCAGAAGAAGATACAAGAAGATTATTTACCCCTAATACTTTCTCCAGCATAGCCTCATCTACAACAAATGGAGCAGCAATCTTGAACGAGTTTGATATTTCATGATTATTTACACCTAGTGGAATGACTTCCATTTCCATTTCAGCTCCATCAGCAAGTCTGTTTTCCACTATTGGTGAAGCAAGCTGGTGTACACCTTTGCTCAATCGCACAGCCTGTTCTTGCTCTGCAACTCTTACTGCAGCTGCACGAGCCAAAGCAGCCAAGTTCCTTTCCAGATTCCGAACACCAGCCTCTCTAGTGTACCTCTGAATAACAAGTTCCACCATGGCCTGCCAGACCAATAGATCATACTAAATTTCATTCTACTGTTCTAGTTTACTTGGGAAATAAAGTATGACATAATAAATGATCATGGAAGAACATAAACTTTAAATGTAGAGAGCATAGAGCTTTAATGAAAACAAGACATGATTACAACAATAATGTGGTTTGTTAAAGTTACGTAATGGTGCGATATTTTCTAAAACCTGAACTTGTAAGAGGGTGAGCAAAAGTAAATTTTATTATTGATTCTATCATACCCTAATTGCCTAACCTTTCTCCTGTATGGATTATACAAGACTTGGAACCCCAATATGTGAAAATTTTCAAAACAAAATATACAAGACCTGCAGTAACTCAAAATCAAATGTCTACATTAAACTATGGTTGTTTTGGTAGATCGAGCAAGTAGGAGGCTGCCAAAATCAGTTTTTTCATCATTTTGAATATGGTTACTATTAATTTTTTTTTAGGTGGAATATGGTTGCCACTTTCTATTCACTTTATCAAATAAATTTGCTACCTCTGGTATTCGAAGAAACTCTGAGCTCAATCCATGCTGATCAAGAACTCGTGGGATTAAGTGGCCCATGGCTATCTTTAGCTTTTCATCAGGTGTATATCCAGGCAACTCTATGACTTCCATCCTGTCTAAAAGTGCTGCGGGGATAGGCTGCACCCTATTTGCAGTTGCCACAAAAATTACTTTTGAAAGATCGAATGGAACATTCAAATAGCTACACACCTTCAATCAGGGAATCACATTGTATAAACTCACATCTATTGGGATGTTTGGCACGAACAGACGTGTTCTTAAGATATACAATCTTTTTATAGGGTTGCTACAACAGATCTTAGTATATACCATGCTTGTCTATAAGTTCTTTTATAAAAGTTTGGAAATCCAATAATTGAGACTGGCATTTTATCCAATTTAAAATTTTAGGAAAAACTAAACCATAAATACATGCACCATAAATAAAGGCCACTAGCTATAATAACAAAAGCATCAACACTGGCAAGGCAACTATCAGGGAATTGTTTCAGTACTATGCTTTGATGAAGCATCCTTAGAAAAGACATGCATTTGAAGAAGAAACTAATGTCTAGAAGCTTAAGATATAGTTAAAGCTCAAGTTTCATAAAAATCAGTGCGTCAACTTCAGGTAATATTAGGATGGTATAAAATGAAAATAGTTTCTCCACACCAGTGATGGACTGAAAAACATCCAGAAATAAATAGGATACTGATCATTGAATGTTTTGTTCTGCTCAGGGTCAAGAACCTCCAGCAGTGCTGAGGCTGGATCTCCACGCACATCAGAACCTGTCTTGTCGATTTCATCTAGTAGCATGACTGGATTATTTACACCTACTTTCTGCAATAAAAAATAGTTGATAAACTCGAGCTAATCTACTATGCAAAATTTTATCATATAGGCATACAGGTTTCTATGCATCAGAGAGAGGAGAGGCTATTTTAAATATCAGGACAGAAGAAAACAAAAGGAATAATTCATTAGCAAACTACACAGTAAAATCCACAAGGCTGACAGAATTCTGTCAGTCAGATAATAAATACTGAGCCCTAAAGCTGGCCTCTCTTATTATTTTCTTCAGAAATCCGATCAATTCTTAATGCCCACTCGGCCCCATTTTGACTCATATCCACAAGAAGTTCATCGGGAAGATGGAAAATGCTAAAAACACTGCAGACAAACATCTTTGAGTAAATGTAGCTACATGCGTGTAAGAAATGTAGCTTCCTTGGAGGAGGAAAATATTATTAGCACTGAGAAATTTACTTTTCTATTAGCAGTTTGTTGACTGACCTAGTACTCAACCATTATCACATACACACTGTATTATTTACTTATTTTGTAGTCAGTACTTGGAAGCAGACAGCAGATTGTTGACTGACCTAGTACTCGACCATTACCATTTACACATGGAAATGATGGTAGAGAGAGAGAGAGAGGTCTTCCTTTTTTTTCTTCTTTTTTTCTTTTGTGTGTGTGTGTGTGTGTGTTGTTTCGGGGGGTTAGGGGAGTCAGATAAAACAGAAACCTACCTTTAAGCCATCAATAAGTCTCCCTGGCATGCTTCCAATGTATGTCCTTCTATGTCCTCTGACGTCAGCTTCATCCTTAACACCACCAAGGGATATGCGTATAAATTTTCTACCCAAAGTACTGGCAATGGATGAAGCCAGTGATGTTTTCCCAACCCCTGGCGGGCCAACAAAGCACAATACAGGGCCTCTAGCATCTGGTTTGAGCTGCAACACATAAAGACTATTCCATATGAGCATTAAGCTCCTAAAAGAAAAAAGAAAAAAACATACACGAGGCAGAAATCTTTCATAAGCAGGACCTTACGAACAGCCAAGTATTCAATGATCCGTTGCTTGACTTTGACTAAACCAAAGTGGTCACTATCAAGACGTTCTTTTGCAGCTCTCAAGTTCAATTCAAGTTCCTCACTGGACTTCTGCCAGGGAATATCAGCAAGAAGATCCAGGTAAACACGTGAACTATTATACCCAGGCTGCTGAGGTTGCATTTTTTTAAGCCTCCTGAGATACAAAAAAAATATCTGTAAATAAATGTAGGGAAAAAGGTCGGTTTACTCCCATAATTATTGCAAAATAGGTACTTTACTTCTGTAATTATTGGGTTAGGTCAATTAGGTCCCATAATTTAATGAAAAATAGTCAAATTGTTAAAATTAACATAATGTCGTCAAAATTAAACATTATATATAACGAAAAATACATTTATTAATCACATGACTTATTAATTAAGGTTAACTTAGTATTCCAATATACAACAATTTTAAAAAGTTGAAAAAAAAATTCATATGCAACAAAAAACTTGAAATCTCTTTTCCCACGCCACAGAAAAATAAACTTCGATTTGAAAATTGAATAAGTTAAGGATATTATAGCTTGTTTTGGCACCAAAATGGATAATAATAAAAAAATTCAATACCCACGAAGAAAAGATTGCATGTCTTTCACATGTGTTATTTTGTCTTATTTAACAGAAAATTCCCAATTTGAATTTATTTGACTCTTTTTTAAAAATTTGAGACCAATTGGGTCCAATCCAAAAATAACAAGATTAAATTGCTTATTTTCAAAAATAATGAGACCAATTTGGCCCCTCACCCAATAAAGGTACATCTAATATAGGAAGCCAATCATAAACTAAAATTAAGGAAATGATAATTGACACAAAATCAACAAAAAACACAAAGAACACAAGCACTCCCTGAATCTCCCTTCCCTCCCTTGTTTTATTTAATGAATTTCTGTTACAATATTTTTTCTTCGATACAATGCTCTCTCTAAATAGAAGAGAAAGAGCCGAGAATAGTAAACATAATCTTTTTTCATTAATTACACAATTTTCTATACTATCTTTAGACAGACCAAATAGAGCAACAAATAACCAGCTATGCCTATGCGCATCCAGCTGTTACCTAACTTGCCTGCGTCAATACTCCCTCTCAAGTTGGTGCATAGATATCCGTCATGCCCAACTTGCCAAGTGAGTCATGAAAAATTGCACTTGAAACTCCCTTGGTTAAAATATCAGCTAGTTGATCACCAGTTCGCACAAATGGAAGGGAGATAGTATTCTCTTCTAGATTTTGTCGAATGAAGTGTCTGTTCACTTCTATGTGCTTTGTACGGTCATGTTGTACCGGATTCTGAGATATGGCAATTGCCGCCTTGTTGTCACAAAAGAGCCTCATTCCATCACTTGGACCAAAACCAAGTTCACTTAGGATTCTCCTTAACCAAATTAGCTCCTGTAACCCTTTAGTGATGCCAATAAACTCAGCTTCGGCACTAGAAAGGGCTACCACCTTTTGCTTTTTACTTCTCCATGTTA
This sequence comes from Hippophae tibetana, assembly GCA_037013495.1. Taxonomy (NCBI): domain Eukaryota; kingdom Viridiplantae; phylum Streptophyta; class Magnoliopsida; order Rosales; family Elaeagnaceae; genus Hippophae; species Hippophae tibetana. The sequence goes on along the minus strand of CM072804.1, from coordinate 5,658,354 downwards.
CCAAATTACCTCCAACGAAGGTAAAATATCCAGAAGTGGATTTTCGATCTGTGATGTCTCCTGCCCAGTCCGAATCTATATACCCTTCCACTCTTAGGTGTTCATTTTTCTTGAAGAAAATTCCTCTACCTGGAGCACCTTTTAGGTACCTGAGAATTCTAAACACGGCTTCCATATGCTGCTCACTTGGAGCATGCATGAACTGACTTACTAAACTCACAGCATATGCTATATCTGGTCTAGTATGAGACAAGTAAATGAGTTTGCCCACCAATCGCTGGTATCTCTCTTTATTGGCCGGTTCTTGAGTCGGAAACTCACCTAACTTAAGGTTTTGGACAACAGGGGTATCAACTGGTTTGCAGTCAAGCATTCCAGTTTCAGTTAGCAAATCTAGTACATATTTCCGTTGGGACAAAAATATACCTTGCTTGGACCTTACCACTTCAATGCCGAGAAAATATTTCAGTCCACCTAAGTCCTTCATTTCAAAATCTTTAGAGAGTCTCTTCTTCAGACTTTCTATCTCATCTAGATCATCACCTGTGATTATCATATCATCTACATAAATAATTAAGACAACTATCTTTTCATGTCCCTTCCTGTAAAACAAAGTATGGTCAGAATCACTTTGAGAATACCCATATTTTCTCATAGCACTACAGAATTTTCCAAACCATGCTCTGGGAGATTGTTTTAACCCATATAGTGCTTTTTCCAATTTGCAGACCAACTGTTGAGACCCTGAATGGTTGTACCCGAGTGGAATCTCCATATAAATCTCTTCTTCAAGATCACCGTGAAGGAAAGCATTCTTTACATCGAACTGATGCAAAGGCCAATCAAGATTAGCTGCAAGAGATAATAGAATTCTGATGGTATTCAACTTAGCAACTGGTGAGAAGGTTTCCTGATAATCAATACCATATGTTTGTGTAAACCCTCTAGCAACTAATCTAGCTTTATACCGGTCGACCAACCCATTTGTACCATACTTTACAGTAAATACCCACTTACAGCCTACCGTTTTTCTTCCCTTTGGTAAACTTACCAACCGCCATGTGTGATTTTTCTCTAATGCCTCCATCTCCATCCTCATAGCATCTAGCCACTTGGGATCACTCATCGTTTCTTCAATTTTTTCCGGAACCCGAACAGAAGCAAGAGTAGCGTCAAACTCCTTCAGAGAATTGGGCAAGTGTTCTGTTGCTACAAACTTACTAATCGCGTAATTTCCTCCACTGTCTTCATCCGGTCTGAACCGCTTAGGAGGTTTGCCCCTGTTATGTCTGTCAGGTAATCTATAACCTGTGTTAGAATTATGTGAATCTAGAAATTCAGAGTTTGAGGTTACCTCGTTTTCAGGAGATTGGCCGTGGTGAGGTAAAGATGACTGTATCATTTGTCTTTGCTCACTTTCAGGCTCGGCATCAGATGAGACTACATCACGTATTAGGCTTGAGTTTAGGTCCTGCTGACATGGAATAGAATCGGTGGCCCAAGGAGTCGCAGATGGATCAGCAGCGAAATGGTCTGGGCCAATAGCAATTAATTCTGGGTTCGGCCCAGTAGCAGCTGGATCTGGGTTCGGCCCAGTAGCAGCTGGACTTTCATTTGGGCTAGTAGCAGCTGGTTCTGGTTCTGGTTCTGGGTTCGGATTCCCTGTGGTTTGCTCCGAACTGAGATTCCAGTATCTATTAGAGTAGCACGGACTTTCATTCGCAGAGAAACTCTCCCCCTGAGAATGATACGTGTCCTTTCTAAAAAAAACTCTCTAATTCCAGGAAAGTGACATCCATGGTAACAAATACCTTTTTAGAAACAGGATTAAGACATTTATAACCCTTCTGGTTTTGACCATATCCGAGAAATACACATCTTTCTGCGCATGGTTCGAGTTTAGACCGTTGATGCTTTTGTATGTGAACAAATGCAACACACCCAAATACTTTTGGTGGGAGGTTAAGAGTTGATGGTAGCGATACGTATGAAGAAAGTACTTGAAGTGGAGTTTGAAAATTTAGTACATTGGATGGCATACGATTAATTAGGTATACTGCAGCAGCAACCGCATGATCCCAATAGGTTTGTGGAACAGTATTCTCAAGTAACATAGACCGGGCTGTTTCTAAGACATGTCTGTTTTTCCGCTCAGCTACTCCGTTTTGTTGTGGAGTACCGACACAACTTGTTTCATGAATTATACCTTTAGAGTTAAGAAATTCTCGAAGTATGCTATTGACAAACTCACCTCCATTGTCACTTCTCAAAATTTTAATGTTTTTATTAAATTGATTTTGCACCATGTTAAAAAAAGATTTAAAGACATGTGTCACTTCATCCTTTCTTTTAAGAACATACAACCAAGTCATCCTAGTACAATCATCAATAAATAATACAAACCATCTATTTCCAACAGATGAATTAACCGGGGACGGACCCCAAACATCCGAATGAACCAAATCAAAAATAGTTGTTCTCTTATTCAAACTACTCGGAAAAGACACCCGATGACTCTTGGCTTTAATACAGGTTTCACAATCAAAGTTTTCATTCTCACAACCAGAAAATAAACTTGGATAAAGTTTTCTTAAATACCCAAAAGATGGATGTCCTAGTCTCTTATACCACATCCAGATATGAGAGATCCGATTTGCTGAGGAACCTTTAGAAAAATGAGCCTTTCCAGTCACCATGTCGTCCAAATGATACAGTCTTCCTCTTCTAGTACCACGACCAATAATCTCCTTTGTGAGAAGATCCTGAAATATACAAAACTGAGGATACATGAGAACAGCGCAATTTAGTTCCTCACAAATCTGACCAACAGATAATAATTTAGTTGATAGAGAGGGCACAAGTAAAGTATTTGATAAAGTGAGAGAAGGTGAGCACTGAACATCTCCGGCACCCATCACAGGATATGTTTCTCCATTGGCATTGACTATCATTGTTCTCCTTGGTGAGGAACTCTTTACTAGATCCTTTTCTGAGTGGGTCATATGATCGGTTGCCCCTGAATCGATTATCCAGTCAAACTTATCAGTATGATAATTATTAGAAACAAGAAAACTTTTACCTTTCATCAGTTCTTTGTTCTCAACCGGTGGTAAGACAGAGTAGCCACCCCTTGAAACCGAAGCTGCAACTGCTTGAGTCGGTTTAGTAATAGTCGGCCCAGTAGGAGCCGACTCAACAGGAGCTGCAGCTGAAGCACCTGCAACCATTTGTGCCTCACCCCTGTATGGCGGCCAATCTCCCTGCCTCTTCTTCCTTCGATCTTTCCAACCCAGTGGGTAGCCAATTAACTTGAAACACTTATCTCTAGTATGTTTTGGGTTATGACAGTAAGTGCACCCAACAGCCAGACCCGAGTTTGGTTTGAAATCAGGTTTGTTCATGACTAAGTTTCGATCTCTTGCTAGCATAACCATAGAAGGTTCAGTTCCCTCCCCTTTGTGTAACATTACTGACTGACGGTTTTCTTCTCTACGAACCAATGCAAAGGCTTGCTCTATTGTGGGAAAAGGTTTTTGTTGTAAGACCATTGCCCGGATAGAGTCCAACCGGTCATCTAGACCATCCAGGAAGGTTAATACACGATCCTCTTGAACAAGAGAATTGTGTTTTTCAATATCAACTGGAGAGGTCATAGGGTTTGGCCTACGGACATCTAACTCCTTCCATAACCCCTGTAATTGGGTGTAATAAGCCTCAATTGGACCACCGGCTTGTTTGACTCGGTTAACCCTTCTTTTCAGTTCAAAGTATTGGGTCAGGTCATCTCCATCAAAAAAAGTTGTTCTTACCGAGTCCCAAACTTCTTTGGCCGTAGAGAAAGGAAGAAAGTTACCTACTAAGGAGGGATCCATGGATTCGATCATGTAGACTTTAACCCGAGAGTCTTCCATCTGCCACTTTTGGTAACTTCTATCAGCTTGTAGTGGTTTGAGAGTCGAACCATCGATGTAGCCAAGTTTACCCTTCCCTGACAGCTTCATTTTCAACATCTGCGACCACAGATTAAAGTTCTTCCCATCGAGTTTGATTGCCATAGCGGAACTGAGCCCATCAGGATTGGAATCACCCGTCTTGTGTTGGAATAGTTGTGACAAGGTGGCGGATAAACTCTCTAAAATGAGAACCGCCTCAGATTTTTCTTCTTTGTCAGGACTTCCATCATTTCCAGACATTTTTTTCTCAAGGACAGTAAATCACACTTTTACCGTAAATCCGACGGTCGGATGGGCCTGGAAAGGTTAGCTTGGATTTGGGACTGCGGAGCTCCTGTCAAAATTTCAGCCCGATCCGACGGACGGATCAAAAGTTACGCCTCTTTTCGTGAAGCATGCGCAAAATGCTCAAAATGCTCACAAATGCTATAGAGAAACAAAGGGACTATAGAGAAACAGGGACCCGATTTGGCTACACAAATGCTCAAAATCGTGACCCGTGCTCTGATACCATGACACAAAATCAACAAAAAACACAAAGAACACAAGCACTCCCTGAATCTCCCGTCCCTCCCTTGTTTTATTTAATGAATTTCTGTTACAATACTTTTTCAAACCAAACTATGCCTATGCGCATAATCTTTTTTCATTAATTACACAATTTTCTATCCTATCTTTAGACAGACCAAATAGAACAACAAATAACCAGGTATAGCTATGCCTATGCGCATCCAGCTGTTACCTAACTTGCCTGCGTCAATAATAATTTTGAATTTTGACACAGAACAAAGGGGAAAATAGAGAAATTATTCCCTTCTTGGTCCTCTTTTCCCCTATCAGATTTTTATGCCCAAAGTAAAATTTTTGACAATGTGGAGAGGTCTTTTGCGGAAAAGCTCACACCAAGAATCCAAGTGAAATAAATCCTCTTGAATTGATTTTAGTTTTATTTATGTTCACTATTATGTTATCACGTTATCATCTATCTTTTTAGAGTGACAGATAACAGATAAAAATGGTTTGATGTATGAAATTTTTGAAAATATGGGTATCATAACATTGTTGTAGTGCATGGTCAAAGAATAAGTGGCTGTATTATTCTGATATTGAAGAATAATATAGATTGTTAGTTTTCTGAATTTTTTATTTTTTTTTAGTATTTCTCAACAACCATCTAGCAGCATTTATCTGAACCTCGAATCATACCTTAACTCCCTTTGTGCATGCTTCCAGATGGTTGAAGGCATCCCTGCACTTTGCATTTTTCTTTCCAGGGCTGCTAAATCATCTTCATCATCGTCATCGTCACCAAGCTCCTCTTTGATAGCTCTAATCTGGAATTTGTTTCATGAAATAAGAAAGAGAAAATTTCATAATTAAACAAATAAGCTACATTATGTTGGAAAAACATGAAAATTTATAAATAAACATGTTTAAGGGAAGAGAAAGTGGAAATGTAAAGGGAGGGACATGTTATGTTCTCTGGAAGTAGGTAAATAGTACTAGTAGGAACTAAGTAAGAAATAGTGGAAAGTGAAGTGGGCCATAATATTACATAGTCCAGAATGGGAGGAAACAAAAATAACTGTATGAAGCTTTTTATTGTTTTAGAAAAGGTTGTATTATCTTTCACAAGAAACGTGTACCCTCACTTGGAAAATCAAGATATGATGTGAAAGCTAACCTGCTGCCGTAAAAGAAACTCTTTCTGTGATTTTGATAACTGACCCTCAACTTTTTGAGTAATCTTCTCTGCTACACGAATAGACTGTCACAAGGTAAAACTTACGTAAATCCACAAAATGAAAGCAAATATGCATGAATCCATAAAAACATAAGGAAACACCAGTATGGATAGATGCAAGATGTGTAACATCTTCAAGTAAATAACTACCTGTAAGTGCCTGTCGACTAACTCTGTAGCTTTTGAAAGCCTATTTTTCAGATCAACTGAATCCAACATAGCAAGTTGCTCTTCGAAGCTAATTTCAAAGCTAGCAACAAATATATCTGCCAATTTGTGAAGTGGAACTGTCTCTAGAAGAGCTTTGGTTCTTCCTCCAGTTTTCTGTTTCTGTAAACAGAATGGAAAGAGAAGTTGATATTTTGCACTTGAGTGAGTAAAAATATCGTCGGAAAAAATATATAGTATTAGCTCTAGCAAAAATATTTTTGAAGAAGCTGGTTAACAATCAACAATGAGAACTTCATCAATATCAAACTGGATCTAGCTATTCAAGCAACTAAAGTGTGATTGTATGTACTATGGTTACACTAAAAAAAGGTGGATGCTCTTGAACTAAATCTGGAAATGTGAACCAACATTTTCTAGAATATGAATAAATCATAATCTGAAATCTCATGAAACATTATAAGTTTTCTTCAACTCTATGCATCAGGCCTCGCTTGAAGCGTGTGTGAATGTAGGTATTCTGCATCACCAAATGCTTCTGGTTGTGCAAGGCAATAACCCTGACAATTTATGCTGGTAAATGGTTAGCACAGAAAATTAGTCTATGTACTCTTCAACGAAAAACGGATGACACTCCAAACGTAGTTCTTCTATTTCAAATTCCATCTAGAATCTCCAGATTCCAAAAGGCTATGACCCAGATGAGAATTTCATACAGAAAGATCAATGACATTCACTATGTAAATATATCAAGTAATAAGAAAAAAAATAGAGTATCTACTGGTGCCTTAGACCTCCAAGTTTACAAAGCTACCAAATTGGTACAAGGAGTTACGTGATAACCACAACTGATAACTAATAGAAATTAACAAATCATGGAAACAACTATCATAATACCGCCACAGATATAGAAAAGAGGAGGATATAGGGAAAGGGAACTCATTCTACTTTGGAGCATCTAGAAAATTCCGTGAGTTTCTACAGAAGCACAGAAGAGAAAACTAGAGCCATATTTACCTGCTCAAGAATAGTAATCAGCTCCAATGCAGTTGCTTTAAACTGGCGAGACAAAGCTATAAAATCCAGATCATGCTCCATTTGCTCCATCTCTAGTAATACAACAAAAAAGAAGAGAAATTCAGGGATCTAAAGCTTGTAGAGTGAAAGTCATAATAAATATAAATATTAGCACGATTTTTGCAAATTGTCAACTTTGATATCAGAAGAATACAACATAGTACTAAGGAGGACTTCATGTTTTATCTTTTTTATCCATTGATACTTAGCGAATGGGGAGAATCAAACACTTTCCCACCTTATTGAGAAAGTTGTGTCCGTGGCCTGACCACTAGGCCGCCTCTTCAGCTCAATTATGAAGGAACATAATAATGTAGCCACAGATAATTATAATAAAAAAGCACTAAAACAACCACTCTAAAGCACAATGCTTTGATTGCTTTGTCTGAACGTCACAAAAGCCACAAGTAAACAGAGATAAAATAAAAACATAAAAAGAGATGGTATTTGTCTAAAGAGTCGGACTGCTTGTCACAAAGTTGTATGCTAATTTTATAATTCATAAAAGTTATTCCGTTTCCTATCAGCCAAAAAAACAAAAGAGTAAGTCAAAAAATAAACTTTCATCATTCTATCAGAAGAAAAAATGTGATTGATTCTCACCAGCCTTCGTCATTTCAAGAGGAGATATCTTTGCTGTATAATATGTTCCTCTTGTGCTTAGTTCATCGACACTAAATCTGCACAAACCTTCAAGTACAACTGTATATGTAACCCTCCCACTAGGCTTCTCTACTCCTCTTGAAAGATGTAAAGCACGAGCAGCAACACCTCTGAAGAATTTCAGTATCAAACATAAGGAACATTAACTAGCGATTAAAAAAAAATAACTACAAGAGCAAGATAGAAAAGGAAAACTAAAAAGAAGTAGCAATAAAATGGGTCAAAATCCTTTCCACGGTATGACAAAGAATGGACAAAAGTATATCATAGTAGTCATGATATTAAATACTAACACCAACAGAATCTAAATAATTGTAAATTGAGGATATTTGATCTGCGCATACCTGGTATGCCAATGCATAACTTCCTGCTGATTTTTCCCATCAATCCTGTGAGAATCGGATATACCAGCTTGAATTCTTGAGCTTCGCTCTCCAGAGTCACTTCCCAAACCTAATAAAAAAATAATTTCCTTCTTAAGAATTCCATCAGTTGTCGAACCTTATCTAAAGAGAAAGAGGTAATTATGTTGAAAGCACCTTGGGATAACATAGAACCTACTGATGTAGACTCAGCAGCATCCCGAACAGGAAGAATGCCAATTAACCCCTTCTCCTCCCTCTGCCACAACTCTTGCTCCACCAATTTCACGCTACAATGATCACAATACCATTTGTATCATCTTATAATTATACATGTGGTGAATATCTCAATGTAAATCGTGATGAATCGGATACAAAGGTAATAACCCCATCTGAAGCACTGATATGCACAGAGGAAAAGTCGGGATGCAATAATCTTAACAGATATGGTTTCACTATAAGAAACCTAACATAAATTATTGGATTCACGCATCAAAATACTATGAAATTGAGCTTAGCTGATTACAATGTAAGATTACCAAAATTATTTTAGAATTCCAATGTTCTCTATTTCTAAACATTCCAGAAACCAAACATAATAATTAAGCCAAAAAAAAATTGTAAACGAATTCAATTAACCAGACAACAATTTCAACACAAATTGATTCGAGATAGTAAATAACCAAAAAGAGAATCTCCAAACAATCAGAAAATTCGCGCGAATACCAGCTAAGTGCGTAAACAATTTTCATTAAGACATTCAGAGAAATTATCTCGGTATCCAAACGAACAATGATGACAACTGCTTAGCTCCATAAACAAAAATGCAAGGACCAAAAAAAATGAAAGCTGAAGACAAAATAAGATATAGGAGAGAGAACATGGTAACCTGCTAGGTGAAGTGCAACGAATTCGAATTATGGCACCAGGTAAGAGGACCTTATTCCTGAATGGAAGGATGCCGAGACGACTCGGTAGCTCGACCGATTCCGTCATGTTTGAAGCTCGGGACGAAACTAAAGCAAAATTAATAAACGGATGATTTGTAGGAGACTTAGAGGAGTGTGAGAAATGAGAGTCGGATGGGTTAGAGAAGAAGGTGGTTGACGTAAATATTTTCGCATGGTAGGTAGGAAATGTGAGTGGGTCGGTCTACTACTTTGGTTTCAGCTTACACAAACTCAAAACGGCGACGCCTTTGCTTCACATTTAACCCTTTCTCTCACGCTCTCAACCGCTGGATTTGAATTTTCTCGTTGTTTTTTTTATATCTGTGTTTTATTAACCTTTTATCTCCTAGTATTATTTTATATATACGCTGTTTGTTTAGACAAGAATAAACAAATAGTGAAATAAAGGAATAATCAAAAAGATATCTAACATGTGTTTTCTATGTTACTGTTGATGCAAGTTTATAAAAAACAGTGTACGAATAATATTACCGATAATTTGAAAGTAATTGCTTGGGTTGAGTCGTGGACTAGGTCGTTCTCTTTAAGACGTTTCGCGACTCTGCCCAATTTGTGCAAGCAAATACAGCCTCGTCGTCTCCAGGATAAAACAGCCCAGAATCGTAATCCCTGTCTCAGAACTTCACTGCACTGATGAAGACTAGAATGCTACACCAGAAAATTTGTTGCTCGGAAAACTAAAAAGAATATTTAAAAATTGTAGAGAGAATTGTTTTTCGTAGGGAGATGAGATTGCTAATTGTTGTCTTAAAATGAGAGCTGAAGCCTTCTTTTTATAGGTTTTAGAAAACGTGTAGCAATTATGAATAAAACCGTAATGTCTGGGAATTAAGAGTGTAACGGCCATTCTCAGTAATGAAAAGTAACGGTCATTTTCAGATTAAAGACGAGTAACGGATATTTTTGTGAATAAATACGAGCAACAGCTTTTTTTTCTGAATAAAGAAGACAAACAGTCATTTAACGGCCATATTCTTAATAAAAGAACATAACGGTTATTTTTCTGGAAAATATATATATATATAACAACCAAATTTGTAAGTGGAAAATTTTTTCTTAAAAAGAATATTTTACCAAAAAATAAAATACCACATCACCTCACACGCACTCGGACTCGGGCTCGGCACGACCGGGCGGACGGCAGCGGCAGCGCACGCACGCGCGCGTGTGGTATCACATTTGCCTAGGTCGTCTCCCCTTACACAAAAGTGGGTGCTCCTTGGGGCCTAATCACAATAACAAACTCTTCACTATTTATACCTCTTTAAAATAATATAAAAAAGTAACGTGGAACAAGTCACGTTTTCCAACAAATTATTTTTTAATAAATTTCATTTTTTTTTTCAACAGTTACTGTTATTGTGCTTCTTTTTGGCTGGAGTTACAGACCTCCTATTAATATAATTCAAATTATTATTATTATCTATTTTATTTAATATTAATAATACTTAAATATAATTAATAAGTTAAAATTATATTTTTATACACTTTTATATACTTTTATATATGTGTTTTTTATTCAAATATAAATATAATTTTTTTTTATTTTTATTACTTTTTAGAAAAGAAAAGAAAAAACTATTAATGTTAGAATCATTCCTTGATTAATATTTGTATGCATACTCCCCAAAAAATTAAACCCATTTAATCCCGATCTTTACCTTCCTAATTTTTGCATAACCTATCCAAATGCACCCAAGAGGGCTTGGCATCAGTTTTATAAAGATACAAATGTCTCTTTTTTTAGTAAAACTAAAATAAAATATACAAATGTCTTGTTAGCCATGTGAGAGCTTCAGATGAATAAAAAACTTATGAATGTTGAAGTTCTTTTCTACACATAAACATTATCTACCATTTCTGTTATTTTACATGATTATATAATAATTAATTCAGAGTTTGTATTTTGATTCTTTAATTAACTATTAGAAAAAAAATGTGACTAGTAGATTTTTTAATATATTTTTATTTTATTTGATACTTGTATTTTTTTTAATTGCTAACTAAGTCATTGTTTCTAATATATTATATATATTATTTTTTCCTATAATGTTTGAGCTATGAACTAAAACTTAAACTATTAGTATAAAATCTTAGAGTTAATGTCACTGCAAGGCCTAATTAATAAATTACAAATTCAGTTTAATCACTGGATTTGCACAAAACTTCAAGTTTAATGTACTTTACTACTCATATTTATTTTAATATACATACTTAAGTGATTACTTTGTCATTTTATTAATGGTCCTAGTTTAAGGTATGGTCAAATTTTAGTTTGAATTAAAATGACGATATATTCAATAATTAATCTTATAATAAGTTAGCTATACTCTCATTAGTGGATTTTTGGATACTTTTTTCAGTTTTTGTTTTGAAATCCTATTGACTTCTATTTTTTACATTGAATAATTAAGATAATTAAATTTTAATTATTGTCTAATTTGATCTAAACTTGTCTTGTTTTAGAAAACAAGATTATGAAAAAACAATTGTTAAATTTCAAATCAAATACTATAATATATATGGGCAAAAATGGCAATCACATGAAGAAAATTACTTGGTATCTCATCTCAAGAAATACTAAAAAAAAAATCATGATTTTCTTAAGGGAACAAAATTGTTGGAGATTATCATAAAGCTCCTTAAATTAAGGAGCAAAACATGGAGTAAAACATGGAGCAAAACATGGAGCAAAACAAGGAGCAATTCATGGAGCAAAACAAGGAGCTTAATTCAAGGAGCAATTTAAGGAACCATTAATTTAATGAGTAATTCAAGGAGTGAATTTTTCTATAAATAGATGTGTAATTGTAATGAATTAATCATCCAAAGTGTTCATTCCAATTGAGAGAAAAGCTTTTGTGAGAGAAAATTGAGAGTAATTTTCTTGGGTGTAATTAGGTTGTGAGTTGTGAGTGTTGTAAACACCTTGTGTAATTTCTCCCCTTTCAGTAAAAAGATCTGCAGCAGGTCCGGAGACGTAAGCAAGATTGGCCGAACTCCGTTATCAAATTTGTGTGTTATTTTTCTATTCTTGCTTTCTCATAAATCTGGCTTATCGGAAATTTGCATAATTTCCCAACAACTGGTATCAGAGCTATTGGTGGTGATTTCTGTCAATTTTCTACAAGGTTACTATTTACGTGAATAGTGAATTACGTGAATAGTGACATTTTGTCGACGATATTTGTTCGTTGACGTAGGTGTTCTAATACACGGTGGTTTACAGAAATAGTCAGAAACGATCCAGAGGAAGTCAGATTTTAGTGGGAGCAATGGCCGCAGATGAAGGAAGGGTGAAACTCGAGAAATTCGATGGCACAGATTTTGGGTTTTGGAAAATGTAGATAGAGGATTATCTGTATCAAAGAAATCTATATCAACCTCTCTCAGGGAAGAAACCAGAAGCTATGAAGGAAGAAGATTGGAATCTTCTAGACAGACAAGCCCTCGGAGTTATTCGATTGACGTTATCCCGTAATGTTGCCTTCAACATAGCAAAGGAAAAGACCACGGCGGGTCTTATGGCAGCTCTCTCCAATATGTATGAGAAGCCATCAGCCTCAAACAAAGTGCACTTGATGAGGCGTTTGTTCAATTTGCGGATGAATGAAGGCGCATCGGTAGCTCAACATCTCAATGAATTCAACACAGTCACAACCCAGTTGAGTTCAGTGGAAATTGAATTCGATGAAGAAGTACGAGCATTGATACTTTTGTCTTCTTTACCAGAAAGTTGGAATGCTACTGTCACGGCTGTGAGTAGCTCGTCAGGAAGCAATAAGTTAAAATTTGACGATGTTCGTGATCTGGTTCTCAGTGAAGAGATCCGACGTAGAGAGGTAGGTGAATCGTCAACTTCTTCAGTTTTGCATACAGAGTCAAGAGGAAGAAATTCAACCAAAGGGAATGGACGTGGCAGAACAGACTACCGAGGTAGATCAAAGGACAGGAGGTCCAAATCCAGGAATCCTAATAATTCCCATAGCTCGAAGACCATCGAGTGTTGGAATTGTGGAAGAACCGGGCACTACAAAAATCAGTGCAAAAGTGCACCAAAGGACAAACAAGTGAAGGCAGAGGCAAATGTTACTTCCACCTCAGGAGGAGACGATGCATTGATATGCTCTTTGGAGAGCAAGGAAAAATCTTGGGTGTTAGACTCTGGAGCATCGTTCCATGCTACTTCACAAAAAGAATTCTTCGAGAAATATGTCCCTGGAAACCTTGGAAAGGTATATCTTGGTGATGATCAACCATGTGCTATTATTGGCAAAGGTGTAGTGAAGATTAAGTTGAACGGATCTGTTTGGGAGCTGAAGGATGTCAGGCATATTCCCGATCTCAGAAGGAACTTAATCTCAGTCGGGCAGTTGGCCAGTGAAGGCTACACTACGATCTTCCATGGTGATGATT